>JAODAG010277246.1:6638-36023 GCA_027574785.1 Orphnurgus asper | reverse complement strand
CCCTCATCGCTGTGACTCATTTAAAGTAGCAATTTAAACGATTTTCACAAACAACATCACAAGCGCTGGTACCCGCATATGAGTAGAGCAATATGGTATCTGCAGTCGTGTTAGTCCTGGAGATTCGAAATATGCAACAGATTAACCTCGAATTCCAACATTCCTTCTGTAGAGATTGTTAGGTTTCGTCCTTCCATCAATGAAGAAATGTAAAATTATGACCTACGATGCATACTCGTTAATAACCCGTGTTTGCTTTAACAACATGGTACTCGCATGAACAATCCTCTTAGATCATGACTGAAGGCTGTAGATCAGTACCATTGCAGCGAAGGTACCGCATGCAGAAAGACAGCCTATATACACAACTTCAACCTGAGAAGGCAGTTTTACACGATCCAAAAGCGAAGTATTATGGAAAGACGTATATAGACCTATCAGAAATTCCTCACCCATAGCAACGAATCCGTCTCTGTATTTCTCGTCTGTTTCAGTTTTCGCCACCTCTAGCAATGATTTCTATACGAAGACAAGAAAAGCCGGAAAAAGGGTGTTTATGAGGCTAAAATTCAGGCATGATCCAAATTTAGTCAAATTGGTGAAACTCGCACGCATTATCGTACACGTTTCCAATTCTTGGATGCACTGGATTATCTCTTATTATTCGGATTATTTCGTACTTCCGTGACTATTGCAATTTGAAGAAGGTAGGCGATGTCAATCAGGAATCAACAAATTGAGGAAACTAATGCCAATTTAACTACGAAAGTCAAATAAAATTAGATAAATTGGAATGGTCGCCTAATACGCTCTCTGAATCCGCCACTGTGCTGCACAGTTTAAGTACATTTGTAGTTGTCAGTTACAAACGTTTATGGATTAAGAACATAATTGTAAGCGACGCATATTATTGTTCGAAAATATCTCGGATTCGGATTTTTTCTTACGGTCTGAGAGTAATTCAAAACTAACTATAAGAATACAACTTACGGTCTCACCAGCTCGAAGAACGGTGAAAAGGTAGAACAGATAGACACTGCTGCCGAGAAATATCTTCATAACGGCGGGATTATGAGGGCTCCATTCCACCGGCAAAAGCTATAGGGACACAGAAGTATAAAATACCTGTAAAATTGTTGTATGCTGAATGCCCAGTTCCAAAGTTCTTCTCTGTAAGTTAACTTTTAATCAAAATGAACAAGCAATGAAGTATCGGACGATGATATTTTGTATTGCTTTGGTACCTTATTACTTCCCAGGGTCCCCATAAATAAATAATAACCAAGTGCCGTGTACGCTGTCCGCAGATATATATCATTTAAAGGGCAATATTGGATTTTAATGGAGAATTTAAAAAAAATGTTTTTCGCGAGATATTCCTTTTTATAAATGGCTTTGAATGCTGGACTGTTCCTTTAATGTAAGGTGAGGACGTTTATAATAAAGACAAATGCAACAACTTTGCTGCAAATTTTTGTCAAAAGGTACCTGATGGTGAACGTCAAAACTATGATGACCTAAATTGACACAGTGACTTCGTTATATTTTCCTACTGAGTGTAGCCATGCTAGTAGATGTACATTTTTACATTAACCTTGCATTTTAGCCGCTTTTATTGATACATTTATGATGGGTAATAGGCCTATTTCGAAAACTAAATATACTATTAAAGTGAAACAGAAAATATAGTACATGTTAGATAAGGTGTGGTCCGTCATAATATTAATATAATAGTTTATGCATAATCTATCCTTTTACGTATACGTTTTACCCATTGACATTGACCATAGCCTACTTACCAGTCTATAATATAGGCTATTTGAAATCGTGTTCATGGTACTTGTTCAAGCTAACTTACAAATAAGTTACCCGTATTTTGTATCTAACATATTGCAAAGCCTCTCCAAGGCCTCTTCATATTTAAGTATAGCAATTACAGTCGCCTTTGAGAATGCTGAATTGAAACTTAACTTAAAGATGGTACAACTTGAGAATGATGAGTACAGAGGATATTATTTATTTTAATATATTATATATTTTAATTTGTGGCGTTTAGGGTACGTTACCTTCCTTGAATCATTTGATCTTCTGGAAAATCAATTTGGTTCAGAACACTATTTCAACTTTTGGTTTTGGTGTGCTAAAAATACACGGCTTGCAACAGTTGCGCCTTGAATTATTCAAGCCGATTTCAAAATGCTAATGGTGAACACTTTATAAATGGGCTGCTGTGCTAATTGTAGGAAAGTTGTACTTTACCGCAATTCTTTGAGGTTGTTGCATCCCTTTAGCCACGAAATGATAAAATCACCAGGCCACTGTACCGTTATTTGCTCTGCCGTTGAGAGAGGCTTGAGAATTTTTCCGGAAGATTCAAATCCAAATTTTGTTCCATCGCTAATTGTACATTCTCTGATTGAAATCTGCAAAACAATACAACCACGCATTAGCTTTTGAAGTGAATGCAATTCAAGACGCAAAATATATGAAGACTTAATTTCTCAATCATAAAGGTCATTACACTGAGAACAGTTACACATTGGGAAATCGTTAGCACCGCGTTATAATAAAAATAAAGAATTTGTTATGAAAAATATCTATCTAGAGAACCTATTCTGAGGCACATTTACATATTATTACCAAATGATGCCCTCATAAATAATTACGTTTCCATTCCCCGTGGAGTATTTTCCCTGTATCCCGCGACATGTAATCATCGCATACCAAATGCATGTGCAAAGACGACCACAACCTTACCAGGTACCTCTATATATACTAATGGATGTAGCGACATACATCATTTAAAAGGCCAGTACTTCCAGAGGTTGGATATCTGTTTCCTACAGTAATGTAGTGTTTTACTGGCAATCTCTTAAAATACCAATAGATCGACGTTGATCTGGGTCAACCAATACGTAAAACATACGCACAAACCAATGCCACTAATTTAAATGTGAAATATCCTCCCTCTGCGTGCCAAACGATGTATCAACTGCACGCAATCACGTATCTCTTTGGGTTGAAGCCTTGGGGTGTACTTGAGTTATCTTAGTTGAGTGACAATTCAATGTCAGTTCCATACACGTTGACAAGCATATACTAACATATGCTTTGCAAGTCCGACTTGTTGCCTGTGAGTTATCTGGAGTTACGTTCTCCATCACTTTCTTCACTTGCTTAAATGAGCATATAATCAGAGACAACTGGTGAACCACTTCGGTCCTGTACTTTAATCAAAAGACCAGTGCAAACCAGCAGCATATATTATAAGTACCATGCAGTTTTGGGTAAGGGTAAATATGTAGACCTGCAAATTGTACCTTCTGGTCGGTGATGTAGTTGAGCAAAGAAGCCTTGACCCTATCCATTGCTACATTTTTGTAAATGAAGAATGAGATGGGCCTTTGGCAAATCCTTTCCAGTACATCTCTCAGCGGGGCTTTGTCACCACTATGTTCAGCAAAGCACAAGCTCACGACGTAGAATGAAAGTCCTCTCTCATCTCTATCGCAGAGATATTCCAGTATTGGTCTTGTAGCGTCAGGATTCAGACCACAGGTAAAACCGAGAAGGTACTGGAGTTCCTCAATATCTATTTGCTTCATATTTTCCTTGAACACAGATAGCTCCGACGCTGCTAGCTCGGAGAAGTACTCGGCCCCAAACCACTCTTGGAAGAGTTTGTGCATGAATCTGACCGACTTTGGTTCCAAGTCGACCTCGGTGCTCTGGATGTCTATTTCTCCTTCTTCCTCCACTAAGATACCACATTCTATCAAACTCTGATATTCTGGGGCTTCTTTCAAAGCCTCTCTATTCCATTCTAGCTTTATACTGCGTGGTAGTACACCTTCGAATGCAAGCCTACAAATTGACACGGTGTCGCCCTTGCCTTTCGTCCCATGCGAACTGCTCAGCTTTTTGTTCTGAAGGTGGGCCTTAAGGCAGGTAGTGATGTACTTGAAAATATCTGTTGCAGTCTTGAGCTGTAATTCTTTACCTTCTTTGAGATCGTCCCGTATGATGTGCGACACGAGAGCGAAGAACAGTGGAATTTCGCACAATCTCTCCAGGATACTGTCATCAGAGATAGCTGTAATAAAGGTCTGGAACATTTTCTCTTCACCTTTGAATGCATTTCCAACGTACGCATTCCAGTGGCTCGCATCAAACTTATCAATTCTAGTCCTGGTCACAAAACAGTCGTGGATATCAGTAAGGCAGGATAAGCGAGTAGATAGGAAAACTTTCACTTCCTTCAGAAGGTTACCATGCATGATTTCCATGATATCTGAACAATTCATTGTTCTCCCAGAATACTCATCAAGTCCGTCTAGTGCTAATATCTTCTTAGAATCCCCTCTTAAGATGATTTTGACATCTTCTTCATTTAGAGGGCTATCTTTGGGAAGGAGGGTTTCTCTGATAGCTCGGTAGATGGACCAATCCGGCTTCACGTGTCTTAGGAAGACAAGAATGAATACATCTACATCCTTCATTGGAGGCAGCTGATTACACCAGAGGTTGGCCAGCTGATGCATCAGCATCGTCTTCCCGCATCCAGGATCAGCTTCAATGATTATCCTTTTTGCCTCTGCCAATTCTTCATGGGTGAATAAAGCCGTGTAAGTGTCCAAGGGATTCCAGCTGTCTTCATTTTTGCTCTCTTCCTCTTGGTCGAGCAGTGAAATACCAACGTCAATGAACAACTTTTTGATATTCCACTTCCGACCCCTTTTCCATGGTATCGGCCTCAATAGAGCAATCATTTCTGAGTACTTGCTTCTTAGGGTTTCGGTAAATATCTGTCGCTTCCCTGAGAAGAAGGAAAGACAAAAATACCCCTGTAATGACTTATACCGGGGGCTCCACTAATTGATAAAGCAAACACTGAGCCACAACTTCCAAACACATGTGGCCTTGGTGAGTAGTAGTGTTAAAATTGTCAAGACAGTAAATGTGGTGAAGATTCATCCAAAGAGTGAGGGATATTTTAGTAGTATAGTAAGCACTTGCATATATTATATACATGGTGAATGTTTAACAGCTGGGAAAATGGATGTTCTACTAGGCCAGCTCGTATCTTGACCACAGTGTGTATAGCAAAAGAGGCATTACTTCACTCTCTTAGACTGCTAGCTGCCATCTCATGATGGAATGACTAGCCATCTCATCATGGAATGACTAGCCATCTTATTATGGAATGACAACATACATATAATCCTGTTGTCGGCACATTTTATTACGCTATATACAATTAATTTTGTTCACGATTGTTAACATTGTTAATGTCTGCAGTTACAGTTCAACTGTGACCAATGCGTGGCTTGTGATCCTGTAACACTGCCTTCCATTCCCTCCCTGTACATGGGAGAAACATAGTCCAAATGCTCGGCGAACTTTACGGCAAATTAGTCCTTGGGGAGCATGTTAGATTGCACACCGACATTACTGATTTACTGATTTAACAAATTATTAAAAAGAAAGAAAATCATCAGTCTTCCTTAAGATTGTTTACTTAAGCTGATATTTACTGAGGTACTGCTATTTACGTATAAATACATGTATAAATAAGCCAGCGTGAAGCGTCTTTCACGACTAGTACATACTTTTCCATGTCAACGGAACTGAGGAATGCAGCCATCCCATTTCTCGTGTACCTTGTAAGTACTCAAGTTCGTCAACTTCACTGACAATTCTCTGTTTCTTAAATCTGACAGCTGGCTCTTCATCTGATTCTATTGGAAAAATTATAATAGAAAAGATGTTATCTTCCCTTTAATCGTGGCTAACGCAATGACAACTCCCTGCTCAATTCATAATACATGGAATTTTGCATAAAATATGCAACTCATAATACATGGATTTTCGCACAAGGCCAGCTGGTATACTGATTTCTTTGTATCAGACTGCTTGAATACAAGGAATATATAGCTATGGTTATAATATATCTATACAGAAGGTTATACAGAAGGTTATTCTGGAAGAGCACCGCTCTCTGGATAGGGGGTGGACTCACCATCAACGCATTGCCTTCTACCACAGCATGTAGAGGTACCTGATGTTGATGGCTGTGTCAGAGCCTCAAATGAGATCTTCTCAATACACGCTGATGATGCAATTGTAAGTAATGTTTTTAAACTGTATTCCATTGCATCTTGAGGAGTTTCGTAAGAAAGGTGCATGCATCAGTATTACATTTGATGAAAAGTTAAATGTAAACATGTACTTATGTCATCATATCTTTATATTCTCAAAACATTCATATATCACAAGCTTTCCATTCCTGGAAGGAATTCATGTGAATTAATGTGGCATAAAGGTCTATGAAATTGCACAAGTTAGTCCCTAGGGAGCGAAAGGGAATTTGAAATTAGAAAAACTTTATTTTGAATGCCCAACATTGAGTTTGACAACATGAAAAACAATACTTTGTACTTTACATTTTATTCTTACGGCTGGCATTGTTAATAATATCGAAATAAGATGTTTAACTTTTAGTTGTGAACAACAATGTCCAGGGAATGAACAGTTCTCCTAACTTCTCACATGATGCAACCTCATATTACATGTTATCCTCCATGAAAGGAATAATACTGATCCGAACTATGCCGGTTATCTGAACACCAAGTAAAATATGAAGTTCCCCTATTCCGCTCTGTTTCCAATTCAAACTAGTGCACCCGATCAACACTCACCTGTACTCACATACGCGGCGAGATCTTTTCTCTTTGCTTGCCTCAGAGCCTCCGCTAATTTACTGTGGGTAGCCTCCCCTCCTTCCCTCTGTTTCCAGAAAAGGATCATCTGGAAGACTCGTTCTCTGTGTTGGCCTGGATTGTCTCTTTCGATTCGATAAAGTTCCCCTTCGGTTAATTGAAGGCATCGTCCAATCACCAACCATTCTGCAGTTATTTCACCTGACAAGTACTGACCAATGAAGGTATTAGTGATTTCTTGTTAGTTACAGATAAACATACAGACAAACATCATTTTTGGATGATTTAGTAGATGCAAGCATCGTTTAAAAATTGTTCGGTTGGTAGGTGAGAGCATGGATAGGGCTTCATCTGCCAGGATTTAGTTCAATTTAGTTTATTCTCTTTCTATCATAATTGAAGAAATATCGAGACTGATTAAGTTACACTAAAACACGAACAATAACAGACAAGTATTGATAACCAGAGATCAGAATTGCATTGCGGTTCTCCCCTCCTACAGACTACAGTACATTCAATTGATGGTCATGTTTGTTGTTTTCTGTCTATGCTACCACATACGATTATCAATTACAATGATTGTAGTAGAAACCATATCTCCACCACCCCTCCCCCATTCAGTTCTCCAAGAAGAGATGATCCGCATACCATATGTATTGACCAGAAAACAGTAGGAAAGTTTCTTCTTCTCAAATATAAGTAAAACAACTGTAGTGATATTTATAATAATAATATTAACTTGAAAAACTTGTGTCACCTGCAAAGCCCCCCCCCCCCTCAATCAGTCCGTGTTAAAGAGCACAGACACACAAACACTGACTATGTACTCTTGATGTAAATAAACACTCAGTACAGCTTGCTTAACATTGCAAAAATAAAAACTACAGAATGATGAATAATCAAGTGTCATATTACCATGCTTTGCTGGGTACTGTTGGGATACATTCAATGTAGGAATCGAGACTTGCATAAACGCTTATGTTGTTTCGTAATAAATATTTTGGTCAACAAATATAAATATAAGTTAATAAATACACAACAATTCTAAATGAAACCAGAGATTAGTTTGAACTTGGATATATTCGAGGAAACTTCTCCTCACACGGATTTCATCATGGGACTATGTGGAGGGTAGACTTGTAATGCCACGTTCTTGGGATTAATGAGGTCGATGAAATGAAAGGCCAGAAATGAAGCGGAGAAATATGCTACATGTGGTGTTCAATATTTTTAATTTGTACCCCTTAATCGATGCAAACTGAAAAGGCTACACCACACTGATACGTCACTATTGCTTATCAACGATTTCGTTCCAAGTAAGCATAACTGACGCCGGGCTTATCCAAGCTTGTGCATGATTACATTTTCTGAGTGGTTCGCCTTCTCATTAGTATGCATGCTATAATGACACCAAAACCATTAATAAGCATCTTCTCATTATGGAGAAGCTATATGTCCCACGTATAAAGTTCATCTGAAGTGAAATGTCTGTACATATCGTGTTTTGCTTTCTTGGCTGCTCCCCTTAACGAATCTAATTAATTGCATTGTTAGGACTAAAAACACCAGGCTACCAAATTCAAAGAGAATTGGACTGACAGTTGTGGATATCTTTTACCATAAGCCCCACTCATTAATATGGATGCTAGCGTCTCTTACAGCAATAGGCGTCATCAACTGAACAGGACCCAATGTACATTCCATGTTTGATAAAGCAGTCCAGCATGCCATAATCCAGGTAGCGTAACGCGACTACAAGCTCCGGTGTCACATTCACACCGTACACGCACACACGCCGATTTGGCTGCGTATGTTCCTGAACCACCGGCAGTGGAACCAAAATGCAGCAAAAAGCAACATATTACATAAATAAGCACAATGCCCAAAACTAAATTTCAATAATCATAAATTATAAACTTGAAGTTATTTAAGTTGTTTTAGTTATTCATTACTTTTTGGCAATTTTGTTGCAACTTCCAATACCCTTGGCTCTTGGCTGCTCAGGTTTGCGAGCACCGTTTACATCATTTCTGTATGGTTTCGGTTGTAGTGGCTACAATATCACCCTTTGTATGTGGACATTCATATTTAAAAGTTATTTTGTCAAAGCGTTTATCTGTGTTCACAAAGCTATGCCATTCACCAACTTCATTAACAATGCGCTGGCTAATAGTGGAGTTGCATGGCATATACGGGTACCAGGCGGATCGAGCGCGACTTCCTGCGCGTATGCTACTTGATCGAGTTGATTATTTTAAGCGGAATTAATGAGCATGTGTCATTCACAGGTATTATGCTTATATAGCAAGTTGATTTGACGGAAGTGGCCAGGTACTGCTCAATACATAAAAGTAACTGATTAGTAAGATTACGAGCCTCATACCGAGCTTTAAATAAATGATCTGAATAAGGTTGGTTTTTACATTTTCATAGTAGGCCTATACGTGCGGCCGAAGTTTAGCTCTATCTTTTCTTTTTCTCCCTTTCTTGTCACTTTTTTATGGAGGGCATGTATACTTCATTCCAAGAATAGGGCAACATATTCCAACCTGCAGGATCTCGTTTGGGATGGGTCCAATCATGCATTCTCCAGGAAATGCAGTCGCCATGACTTGGCACTGTAGAGGGCGTCACCTGGCACCCATCTGGATTCCCAAAGACATAAGCAACTTTCGGCCAAGGAAATAATTACATCTATGGAGAAGAAATGCAAGGTTTTAAGTTTAACTTTAATGTAGGAAGATTCTTCTCGTAGAAAATATTCGGAGAGAGAAAAGCAAATTTGGTTTCTTACACGCATGATTAGAAATGTCAGGGAGGGAGGTGAGTATATATGTTGCAGTTGAAATTGCTTTAATTTGTGTTCGTTTTCTTCTCTCTCATCGCATATCGCTTGACCGAGGAGCTGACATGCATGAACAGCATAAATTGTTTTTACTTCTTAAATACTCATGCATATGTAATTCGAGAGTTGCATATTGTGTATACACAAAAAGGGAAAATAAAGTCTATCTAGTTGCTTATCCAAGTATTTTGCACAATATATCCTTGAATATCAAACATTAATGCATTTAACATATGCTCAATAGATTGACAGATGATACATTGAAGATCTCAACAAAATACAAGAGGCTTAGGAAGACATATCAAATGCTGAAAACAGGTTACTGATGGCGCACATGGAGTGGCGACTAAAAGCAGTAACTGAAGGTATAAATCAAGTGAAGGTGGTGAAGATGCAGTTCTGCGAGAACGACCTTGAATTTCAACAGTTTCAAGGATCTGAATCTACTGTGACACATTTGACACCTCAGGCCTATATTTTTCAATTGATGAACTAGAAGAATACCTTTCTCCATATATTTCAAGATATCACTGTGTACCATAAAGCTGCAAAGTTTGGTGTAAAAAAATAAACTCGAAAAAAATTGCATTACAAAAAGAATGTGCCATTCTTTCTGCTGAATATATTACCGGTGTTGTACATATAAATAAATTCTCAAATATCGTTGAAAGTAAAAGTATAATTCATTTTAGTCAAGTCAGTATCATTAATCAATAACCTTTAAGTACCTCCAATTATCAGTTAAAAGAGGCATGATGTATTCAGCTCCTCTGCAACACTTACACCAAGTTCAAGTGTAAAGTGCATGTGTACATTTATCTTTTCATGACCAATTGTGCAACACCTTTTTAACAAAGAATGTGTTGTGAGTGAATTGTAATTATGGTTCATGATGATAAATGCGAATGTTAACCCACATTATCAATAATCTAAGCAAATCTTCGAACAAGTCCAAGTTATCATTGTTTAATATAGGCTATTACAAAATGATAGTAAGATGTGGGGGTCCATTTATTTGTGAGGCCCCAGAGACCGTGACCACTAAGCAAAGCCCGCCCGTAAATCGGCCCTGGTCGATTGTGAAATGTCATACGTCAACTTGTCGTTTCATGTGTATCCTGGTAATAACTCCTGGACGACTCATTTTCATTGGGTCAATAATTTGTTATCACGATTTCGAGGGCGCTATTGTAACGAAGGGAAAATATAAAACGCAACCGTGAGTGACTTGGGCAAGTCTGGCATGAAAAACGGCACCGTACCTGGTAGCACTACTCAGTATTGTTGCATGTGACTTCCTCTGTTTCTATCAGAAAATGACACCATTCCTGGGAAAAGGTTGTTGTAATATATGTATCGGGTGGTCGACATTCCCTGTGGTTAATATTGTGAGTATATTTGAACATTTGTGATCGTGAGATCAGAGAGCTCTAGTTGCAGCTCCCTGATGAGATAACTGGGATGCACTATGGTTATGGAGGTTTGTGTAACGTACCGTAATACAGATACTGGACCTGTTCAAGTACTAGTCTAGACTATTACAAATATAGTTCGTACAACGTACCTCGAACTTTCTGAATGGAGGTGTGTGAACTTTGTGTTACCAATGCCACGGTAATCGTGTTCAAGGACTAATTAATTTAGCAATGGTACTACTACTATACTAGGCGTAGCTAGTGCAAGTTGTAGCATAAGCCTAAGTGCTACTCCGTGTTAGTTGTAACTTAGTTAACTTAAATGCAGCAGTAGTGCAACTTTGCCTAGCCTGGCTAGTGAATCTAGTCCTTGAACAAGTATCATAATCATTTACGGATCGTTACACAAAACTATAGCTATAGTATAACTTTACATTAGCTAGGCCTCATGCTGCAGCTATGTGGTACTACTGGTAGTGCACCGTACCTCAAACTTTCCTAATGATTTGTGTAATGTAGTGTACCATAATCATGTTCAAGGATGACATACGTTTGATTTAGAAATGATACTTTACAAAGGCTAGGCCTCAGCTCAGGCTATAGTATTAATAATAATATTACTAGTAATAGCAGTGATAGTAGTACTAGTAGTAGTAGTACACCTGTCCTTACCTCAAACATTCTTAATGATTTGTGTAATGTACCGTAATCATGTTCAAGGATGACATACATTAGATTTAGAAATGATACTTTACAAAGGCTAGACCTCAGCTCAGGCTATAGTATTAATAGTAATTGCAGTGATAGTAGTACACCTTAATTACCTCAAACTTTTTTTTAATGATTTGTGTAATGGTCAGCACACATTTACCCCACCATATCATCCAGCAAGCAAAGGACTTGTGGAGCGCAATGTTCAGACTTGGCGTAGCTAGTCTCTCATTTGGATGCTTTGCTCACTAGGTTTAACGATCAGGTTAAGTTGGTTCGGCAGTTGATTTGAAGTGCTAAGTTTGGTTTTGAGAAGAAACTTGCTTCTAATATCAAGGAAAATCCTTTATTTTTTGGGTATGTTAGGTCAAAGCAAAAGTTTTTCAGTCAGTGAAGTTCAAAAAAGGTTTAGCTGTCTTGGGCAGTTTAAGGCTGCTGGTCCTGATAATTAAGGTGCATCCATTTCTGTTAAAGACTTAGCTGCTAGTGTCTTAGCTGGTCCACTCACCTTGATTTTTCAGAGGTCTATGGATGAGGGTGTGGTTCCAGGTGATTGGAAACTTGCTAATGTTAACCCTATTTTAAAGAAGGGTGATCACAGTCATTCTGGTAATTATAGGCCTGTGAGTCTTACTACTGTAGTTTGTAACATTATGGAATCTCTTATCAAGGATTCACTTGTTTCTGGATGAACACTGGTTAATCAATAGTTCCCAACATGGTTTTACAAGAATCTTGTTGCTGTTGTCATTTTGGATTTTCAGAAGGCTGATTTACTGTAAACCTGTTCAATGACGAATTAAATTAGAAATGGTATGATACTAGGCCTATTCTATATATATTTAGTCTAGGTCTACATTTTGATCTAGGGACGTTTAGGCAAACACTCAATGGATGCGACTACCCGTTGATAGTCAGCATTGCAGCTTCGAAATATAATGCCCAGCACTAGCCTACTGTATCCAAGTTCAATTGGATATGCTACTGTAGCAATGAACTAGTACTAAATAACTATGCCATGTCGCCCTCAAGTTACCCTGAACCATGAACATGGCCTCAGTGCGGCTGACCAATCCTGACCATCAAAGCTACGTTCATGCACTAAGAAATCCAAGAATTTTCATTTGATAATTTTCAGCTAAAGCCTCTTAATAATTTGTTTAAAATTTGTTCATATATTTCTTTGGTACAGGTTACAGATCAATGTAATCCTCTTCCGCAGACAAAATGGTAAGCTATTTAGGGATGATCAATGGTTCCGGTGTGCATTCATGATCTACAGGATAATCCATGTAATGTTCTGGAATGTTTCTGCTGAATGTCATTAACTGTTTTTTAACTGACTTCAAACCACTGTTAGCTATGCATTGCATTTAAAAGAATGTGATGACATACCTTAAGCAATGATTGTGATTACATTTGTTCTTTTCTTTCTCAGAAAACCTCAAAAGCCACAAAAAACAGAAAAAAGAATTTCTCAATGGTTGAGATTTTGGCTATGTGTGACTTTGTCAGACAGAACCGAGACAAACTGTTTGGAAGGGCAGGGCACTACTCACAAAAGGTAAAGTTCGTGTATTTTATATTCCTTGCCGGATGCTCTAGGCCTATGTGAATGTGATTGCGTGTTATTTTGTGTGTGTGCGCATGTCTTGTAAACACGATAACCCTCCAACAGTACAACACCGTTGATCATCATGTATAATTGGTTGGTTCACATTATTGACTACAAGAGCTGCATTATTTTTGGGTGGAGTTCAAAGGTCATTCCAAGTCAACATAGGTCAAAGTTCCAAAACCTTGTAAACTCAATAACTTCAAATTACTGATTGATTACATTTCGTATTTGGTGTGTGGGTCGACTTTAGTTGGTACAAGAATTGTTTTGGTCGAGGTCAAAGGCCTTCTGAGGTCAACAAATAGAATCGGGGAGATGAATCTTGCGTCCTACTTTTTATTTGTTTGTTACAATAGGTGGAAGCCCGAAAAAAAAGGTACTGGGCCATTGCTGTACAATCAGTACGAGCAGCAGGAGGTGCAGACTGCCGTAGTGACAAAGAGCTGAAGAAGAAGTGGTGCGACCTGAAAGCGTTGGCCAGAAAGTACTATCATGAAAAGCAAAAGTCTGGTAAAGTTGAACGTTTGAAACTCTGGAAGTAAACGTCAACAATATGAATTCGTAGTAAAAGAATGAATCGCACATTATTTTCGCAAGAATCACTTCGCGATGATGCCGGCTTGGAAGATTCAAATCATGTGTGTGGCTGCAACATTGTTTATTTCATCCTCATTTGGCAGTCACTTGTACGTACCCTTCAATACCATACCCTTCAATAGTTATCGAGGGTTGGATTTAAAGACCTGCAGATCACTGCACAACAATATATCCTACATTTACATGTCTTCTAGCAGGGCCCACTGTACAATTCAGTCCGTTATACGAGGCTGTCCTATCAGCTATGGTCCCAAAGTCCAAGGCTGGGATATCTGGATTTGTGCATACAGATACGGACCCTTGGTGCCATGGTGACCCAAGCCAATCCTCACAGGTAAATTCCGGCCATTCACCTACATCCCTTGACCTACTTACTCCACCTCCCCGGAGGTGTGTTGACATGCACATATGATAACGTAACGATAAGTCTGTAAAGCAATCCAATGTAAATTGCCATTTTTTCTAGCTTACCTACGAAGTTAGAAGTAATGCCTTGATCATAATTCAGATTTATTTAAATGACATTTTTGTCACAGTTTATGTATCGGTGGATGGGAATACCATTACACAACAATATGTAGGAAAAGCAAGAAAGCAGTTATTGTAAAAATCTTCAGAGAAGGGCTACTCGGCTTGTAAGTTCAACGAGAGGTCTTTCGTATAGTCAAAGGTTGAAGCATCTTAATTTTTAATTTCTCTTGAGCTTAGATGACCTTGTGGTGATCTACTGTGGTTTTGACAACTTCAAGCTTTTAATACATTTTAAGAGTTCCGTGTCGATGAGGAATAGAGGCCGCTGTTTCAAACGTTTCACAAGGAGCGATGTAGATTGTATGTTAGAAAGAATTCCTTTTCACAGAGAGTTGTGGATAAGTGGAATAGTATGCCAGATGTGGTCGTAGTTTCTAAGAGTGTCCATGCCATTGAGAATGCTCACGATAGGCACTTTGTACTGGGTGGACTGAGGTCTGTTGATCACTTGTGGTTTGGGTCCTTGACTTTCGGGGTCTCTTTATTGTGACACTTGTCCTTCCTGACCCTTTATTTACTAAATTAAGGCACTTTTCAGAAAATCCAAGGGATCAATTCATACATACATTCATGTGTTGACAATTTGCTTTAACAACCTTTTACAATAATATTTTTATTGAAAAACTCATATACACTTATATACACTATAGCAGTTTTTCCAAGAGAGGTAGGATTATAAATATAATTATGTGATTTACTTTTGTTGTAATAAAGTCAATGAGTTCATAGTCTTCAAAGAAACTTGTATACTTTTGACACTGCTTGTTGTTTTGTTTCTTCTATGTCCTTTGTAATAGGAAACAAATTTTCAGCCATCCTCTGAACCAACATCTCTCTGCTCACCAAATCAAACTGCAAATACACTATCCATGGCAAAATCCAGCGATATGCCTGCTACTGTAGTACCAGAGGTAACCATTTCTCCATCTTCATCACTCAAGGAAGCATCTATTTCATCATATTCTGCCAAAGATACATATGCAGAAGAAGACTTGCGGCATTTGCTGCTCCAGGAGGAGATAATTAAGATTGAGAAGGCTAAGTTGAAGGTGTCTAGAGAGAGTTTAAAGGTGCAGAAAGGGATACTTGCAGCTCTGCAGGGTCTTTCAGCTTCTCTTCTCCAACCAGTACAAAAATAACATTAAGTACAAAAGTAACATTATCTAAAGTCACTGGTATTATTTGCTAATAAATAGTAGTGTTATACACTTTCTATTGGATCTGATTTGATGATTGGACTCCGACTTCCATGCAATCGACATTATTTTCAGATTCACCTCAACTTTGCTAAATCTCAATCCTAGGTACCGGTAAGACCCCATTACGAGAAATAAATTCTGAATAAGCATTATATCTATAGTTAGTGGTTACGATGCCGACGGCTTAAATCTATGCATTCATGATGGCCTGTGTCAGTGTGTGCATATAAACTTTGTATTGTGTTATGACTGAGGATTTCAACAAAGGAATTCCAAGTCCTTGGTAGTCATTTCACAAAGTCCCTCTGTAGACTTCAATTATATATTGTTTATATTGATAAAGTTAGGGGTATTGCACCCTTACAATGGCTTTAACAATGGAGTCATTGATCTGATTGTAAGAAAAGCATGTGTGTGTGGGAAGGCTTTGCTTGTCAACTCGAAATCTCACCAATGACAGGTTTGATCAATGTCAACTACATAGGTTGATGATCCATGATGATTAGATTTGCGTGATGTGATTAGTTTCCTTCTAAATTACTGGTACATTTTCATATGATTATTACTTTCATCTCATTATTCATGAAGGCTTAATACCAAATCGCTGAAAGGAAAATCTTTATCAGTGTCATACTTGACAGGTAGATATGCCATGACGAGTAGATGTGCTCTGTGTTTGGTGCTTGTATGGTGAATATTAATCAATGGGTGGGGCTTAGAATTAAAATCCTGAAAAGTCAATTAATTTATCTCTACAACTAAGTGTAATAAGTTTCATCCTGTACTTCTTGTGGTTGTGTTAATATTGGTTTCGTTATAGATACATTTTCATATCATTATACAGTTTATTATTCATCAGTGGACGGTGCTTAATATGAAGTCATTGAAATATGACAGCACAAGCCCAATATTTTGAATGGTTATCATACTTGGTATATATTTTTACCCATCGTGTGCAGGTGATCCATAAATTGTTTTTAACAGAAATGTTATAAGACATCTTCAGACTTGGTGACATGAGTTGTTTGATGTCATTATGTACCACGAAAGGAATTCCATAAATTACCTTGCAACCGTGAGTCAAACCAGCTTTAGATTGATGCCATGTGCAACGTCCAATGGTGTGACACATGTTCTAGAATGCTTGGAGATATTTTATATATTTTTACAGTATACATTGAGCGCTGGCCGAGAATAACACAGCTCAGTTGTATAACAATGATGACGACGGGATGCTCAAGATTACATGTGGCTCTGGTGATTTTGTGATGCGGTTCTTTCAAGTCCTTCCTGTTGATGTGGAGGTTACACGGCAGGCAAGCTCTTGATCTGCATACCGTCGTCAAGCAAACACCGGCAACTTGTTATTAATCTGCCCGTCGGCCCAATCATGGTCCTTGTTTGGGCACTTACAAATTAAGCAAAGTTTCAATGAATATACAAATTTATGGATTACTGTTTTTTTTTCTATATGTATGGTTCAATAGATGTCCATCCTGAAATACCAGAGGATACGCTGTTGTTGCTGAATGAACTGAGTACACTGCCTGTATGAATAATAGTCAAATCCCTACGAGGCACGATGCCACTAAACCCAAAACACGCTTAGATCAATGCTTGCAGAGTATCGATTATATTTGTTAACATGCTCTAGTGTTGGTTTACAATGGTATGTGAACTTCTGAAAGTCATCATTATTTGAGCAATGATGATGATAGTTATAGTATATATTTTTTTTTACTGATGGGAGGTTTCTGCCCAGTATTTGCAAGACTAGTGTTTTCTTATACAAACAATAAGTGGTAGTAGTTGAACGATATGCTCGACCTGCCTGGAACTTAACATAACGGTATCGATCTTGAACTTCATTAGGTGATTTAAGCATATGAAACATACATATTCGTATCATACATATATAGCTTACACCTACTCCGCCCATTATATATCAGTTAGTCTGATATGAAGTACATAGCCTACCAAAGTTAGTCCCATCAAAAGAGGTTTTAAATTATAGATTACTTCCATTTTACACTTTTAATGTTTACAACAAGAAATTCATGTTAATAAATTGTTCAAGAGTGAATTAGTAATTTCTGTTGATCAAGTAGGCCTATTAGTGAACAATTACAAATCTCCATAATTGCTGGGAGATTTTAATAAGAGACTGCATTTCATGAACTCTAGATCGTTTGAAAATTAGGCTTTTCATTCTTTCAAGGCTGCCAGTTCTATAAGCCAGAGTTGAGCAATACCAATACTAAATGAGTTTTGTTTACATCATTTTCACCACTGGAAGAACAATTCGAAACTTCACTTTACCACGAATTACAATTCATAAAAGTTGGCTGAAAAAAACACCCTATGTTCAAATCTTCAAAAAGGCTTGGCTGTGGGGTGGAGTTTGATAATTGAAGTAAGTGGCATATGGCACTGAGGGAATAGATATAGTTCTTCCTTCCACCATTGAAAATATGGTGTGTATACCATGTAACTCCTGGACACAGGTCGAAAAGAGGCTTGTTAAAAGCCGGTGTTCATCCATGATCACATTAACCTGCACAGGGGTTTCTACATAAGCCTATGAGGCTTCCTAACCCCTTAATATACTAAACTAAGAAACTGTCAAATATAGTGCATCTGTATATAGGTAGCTAGCTTATTCCCTAACTTATAGTCATACTCCCTGTATTAATCCTATATTTGAGGTATATACTTCACGTAAGACCACCTCAAACGTAGTGTATGTGCATAGGTTATGGCTACTTATCCCCAACCTATACATATACTACTCCTGTATTTATCCTACATTTGAGGCCATGCCTTCATTCAATCTCCATAGATCAGTACATTATGTTGGCCTAGATACTGGCCTTTCCCCTAACGTATACATACTCCTGGATGTTTCCCGTTTGAACATGGTATATGTACTTCATGTAAAATTTAGTGTCTAGATACTACCCTATACTACTGCTAGCCTATCCCCTAACTTATACTAGTACATAGCCTATACGTAGGTCTGTATTTATTTTATGCCGATAATATAACTAGCAATCGACTCGACAAAGCAGTCACGAAAAGTCACAATTTTTTTTACACACTCAAGAGTAGTCTAAGTTCTATTGACTTAAAGGCTAAGCCTCACACGAAGGCTGGTGGTACTGTAGCAGTGGTAGTTCTAAGGACTAATACTCACCAGACTAGTTTCATTGTTGAATATAAAATAGACAGGCCGCACCCTTTTCGTTTGCCAGTGGATAACTAACACCGATAACCAGGTCAATGTAATGGTATTTTCAAAGCATTCTAAAGCTACCTGTAAATTGGTTCCAGCAACCACATGTACCGTGACCCTGCCAATGACGGTTATTCAATGACGGAGACAACCCTGCACATTAATAAGGGTTCTGCATAGAATAATTGGTTTTGTTACTATGTAGTATGTTAATGCCACCAACTTGGTTGAACGAACTTGACGTGCAGTGGATATTGCGAAATTATTTTCGGGGAATTCCCTGTCGACTCTTAGCGCCACTTTGAATGGAATACGGTTACAGACAATACATTAACGATACATACTACACCATCTCGACAATTCTGAAAATTACACCGGCACACTAAACCACGAAACTCGTCAAAACATCACGTGCCAAACATCACGTGCCAAACATACATTGAAAGTTGACGTTTTCACGGCGAGCTGCAACAACGAGTTAGAGTAAGCCTAATGTGAAAGTCGGCAAATTTCTTTTATAGACTAGTTTCATTTCAGACTAATCGACGCGTATACGGCGGCGGTTGAAATCGTCATTCGGTCATAGGTCGATTCTACGTTTCCGTGTTGAAGTTATATGGTTGTCTGGAGCCGTCGTGTGATCACTATACTCGTCCTATTGTTAAACTTATAAAAAGTGGCCTACGCCATCAATAATTATTTTGGAACAAAACTGCAGTGATTTATTAATTTGATTATACCACATATGTACGTATAATTCGTTGACAGTGGGTGGATTTGAGTCGCCCGCCGTGCCAGAATAGGCCTACTCGGCTGGCCGCGGTCACGAAATAAATATCTACTATACAGACTAGTTTATTGACCAAGTGACCCGAAATTCGTGTGTGGTCAGAAGTTTATGTATGCTACCGTGTGAAGTACGATATTGCAATTACTTGAACCATCCGCCCCCATCTCCGTAGATGCTTCCAGTATAAGGTATACCCTAGGCTACGTGACATGGTGGAGTAACAGTCATAAGAAAAAGTTGGCAAAATAAATTTACCAGTTCTGATCAACATTTAGCTATTAGTCACTTCTTGCAACATTAAAGGTGCCTCTTACAACTTATTCCAGGCAATGCATATAACGGTCCAATCTCTTGCAGTGGAGCACTGGACACTGAATAACATGGAGGTTTCAACAACACAAAAGGTCATATAGAGTATACTATGCAGTAGATTATCCATGTTAGTTATACATACTCAATGCAACATGCATGCACTTAATTGTCTACATATCCTTCCCCAACATGCATGCACTTAATTGTCTACATATCCTTCCCTAACAGTTTCTCCTAGAAAAACAAGTCTCATATGAAATATAAGTAATGGTAAAGCAGTTGTTTAAACTCCTTGCAGGTATTAGTAATAATTAACCAGGGGAAACAGAATCATATTTTCTTACCTCTATTGAGCAACACTCCTATACTCTTCAGTTTAAATACACAGTAACAGACGAACAGTAGTCAGCACAAGTTTGGTTTAAAATTAGTGTGTTCAAGATCTAGACTAGATCTGATGTCCAATCACAGCAAGGCATTAACTAACCACAGTTGTCCAACTCTTTTGTACAGGTCAGGAAGCCAGGATATGTTTTGAAAGAATAGGGGATTAGTTCAGGTACTTTGATTACCTCCTCCTAGAGTGTGAATTATAAATGAAAGAGAGGCTATCAACTGCAAAAGAGGTGTGAATGCATCATATCACTGAACAGAATTAAGTAGCAAACATGTGTCTGGAGATTCAACCAACTTCCTTGATATTTTATCCAAAAAAGTAAGTAGGCCTACAATGGGCAAAAAAAGTAACAACAGTCCTTCTGGCATCTGCTTCCTTTTCAGTTCAAGTTGAAACCAATGTTTTTCATGTTTCACAAAGCAGGTGCAATAAGTCCAAGCCAATCTGTTTGATAATGTAGGGTTGGGAAATTTATATGGGTATCATAAGAAGTTTCATCCATCAACACTGTGTGTTGGATAGGTTCGTTCCACTGCATGCACACCTCTGTATCTTTTAGACGGTGATCAATCTGGTGTTCACTGTTGTCCGTCTGATGGAGACGTAAAATGGTGGCCAACATGCCTGCCTGGACATGCCTGATCTCAATAACTTTCTCGTGAGATAACATGAACTTCTTTTCTTGACTTGGTAACTTCTGATGAGAACTCAATAATTTCTCATGAGATCTTGTGTAATTCTCATGAGATCTCATGAAATTCTCACCAGATCCCGCAAGACTTTATAAGGGTGGTGTCACTATGGTAGTTCAGTGAATCGTGGCCAATGGGTGACGTGTCAGTCCGCGACCATACATCAGTTTATATTGTATTGTTAATAAAAACAAATATTAGATATTCACTCTAATTTTCTGTTCATGTTATGATACTAGAGCAGTGAGAACAATTAATGTGTATTGGTTCTTCAAGCAGGAAGATAAGTGTACATGACTTCTACTTGCCCAATGATAGCACTGTGACAATGACTGATGCTTGACTGTCAAACCCTGTCTCACAGACTTTCCATACATTCTCTCTCAAAGAGATTTTCATTCTCCTTTACCTCTCATTCACATATTCATTCTCGGAATGTATTACGTCACACTCATAACCCGAAACATGAGTTCCGGGCCCTCTAGAGGCCACTGTTATAGCATTGTGGATTAACCGGGCGTGGCGTGTGTGATCAGATGTGCTTGTCTTCTTAGAAATTGACAGCCGAAAACGAAAGTTATAACTCTTTTCTGCCCGTAACAATACCCAAAGCAGTGAGCACAGATACGTGAGCGCTGGGGTCGGATTCAACATCCCCTTTCAGGACGAAAAAAAACATTATTTTGTATTTATTGTTTTGTTTATTTTTTGGCAAATTTATCCGAAGACACTACAGTGGGATAGCAACAGGGAAAGGGATATTGAACCCCCTGCATGGGAAGAATCTCATGATTATGCGAAATTAGCCTCAACAGAAACTAGATTCGGGGAAAATGTAAATTCACCCCGAACAACTAGTACTGGAAACATTCCTTTTAATGTAAAAGTCTAGCATCAACCATATAGTGGCACCATTTTGTATTTAGTAGGCCTAGGGGAATGGGCCGACGTAATAGGTGGCCAGCGGCAGAAGCCGGACCCGGAGAGCAGGCGCGTTCGGAAGGTCCGGCGTGGCAGGGGTGTGGATCAAGGTCAGTGTTTTGTGGGGGATAATGAGTCACACCGCGTCGCCAAGTGGGGCTGTATCATACTCGTACTCCCTTACTTTCGGATCCAGAGCGATTGTTATAGGGCGACTAGCCAATTAAGATGTGAATGAACTGTCCTGGAAATGTACGTCTAAGGCTGAGAAGGGTAACTCGATCCACCATGATTCCCCTTGCTCGCATTTGGAATGAGATAGCTTCTCCGATACGACCATGATTCCGTGAACCAAAATTTATGCGTCCTTACGTACTCTAGTTGTGAGCCTACATATGGCCGAATAAATCATTTGTTTTACCAGTTTGGCTTCCGGGGTGGGTACTCGTTCCATGGGGGACCCCATAGACCATTTTGTCGTAGTTTTGCCTACACTGTCTGAGTAACCTTACCAGCCCGGCTTTCGTCATCATCATGCCCGCCTCCCAATACTAATAGTAGGCTACTTTAGCCAATTTGTTTGGTAGAAGTCACAAGTAGCTGAGTAGTGCGTAGTCACACCGTAAGCCTAGTACACGGTGAAAGTCAACAGTCGTACGGTGTGGCCCCACACCTCATTGATTATATACCGTACTCGCCATATGTCTTAACAGTCCGATCGACTGCCGTACTCAAGTATAGGGATGGCTCCGGCCATTCCGGGTTAGTTTTGCGCGATGTTGCTGTGCTAGGCCTATACTGCCGTAGTTTGGTTTAGGGCCCAAACCACCGGTGACTATAGTGATGGGCCAGGGAGCTGACCAGCGCAGTCACAAAGAGTCCTGGCGGCGGATCCCGGCGCACTTATGTGCTGGGTCCAAATCAGAACTCAGAGCGTTACGCAGTGACCCAGTGTCATATGCGCCTATATAAGTACAACTCGGAGGCCGTGATTTAGAAAAATGCGAATCCTCAGCTGCAGAAGGGCTGCCGATATTATTCATCAGGCATTTGCCCAATTAGTACAAGTTAAAGTTTAGCAGTCCCGACAGTGGTCCTTCTGGTCCTGTCTCCGTTCTGGCCGCGTGGTTTGCTTCAAGTTCGCGATTCATCTTGCACGTAGTCCTGCGGCCTCCTCCACCTGCAGGCTCTCCCAGATTGTGGATCCTCGTCAGTATTGGTGATCTGTTTTCTCCCTGCGTCACCTAGCTCCACCCCACTCTCAGGCGTTTACGTCTCCGGTCATCCATCCATGGTGCCAATAAACCGACTGCATAGAATACCACGGGAACAGACTCGTATTTCTTGTTGATGTTTGTTGCGGTAGTTCTGCGACTGGAACGTGAATGAGCAAAATCCTTCCAGTTATTGCCACATATGGCATTTACCAGCATTTTCCACTTGGAACTTAGTTAAGCCCCTCAACCTAACCATAAACCGACTGCATAAAAGACCTCGAGAATACGGACGGTAGTGTTTTTGTTGTTGCTGGCAGCAGTTCTGCGACTGGAAAAGTGAATAAGCAAAATCCTTTCTGGTTATTGCCACATGCATTATACGGCATGAAGAAGCATTTTTCACTTGGAAGTTGAACAGTCAACCTAACCATAATAGCAGATTATCTGCTAGATTTATTTTCAAGTTCCAGTTTTTGATAAGCATGAAAAGCAAAAACCACTGTAAGAAATTTAAGCTAAATCATGAATGTCATAAGATTTGAGAGAAATTTGACCTTCAAACATCACCGGATTTATATTCGTGATTGTAACGATGTATACAATGTTCCTGGCCGACCTATAACTTATAATTTGATTTACATCTGGCCACAGCTTTATAACGTACTAATATATTGTTAAGTATCACATCCTGACCGACACAGTCTAATTCGTGATGGAAGTAGAAAACACCGATGCTGGACGGGCTTTTATTTTAGAGAGAAAGAGGAATATTGTGTACAACCAGTTTTTACCCTACGGTGATCGACTTGAGGAAGAATCACAGGCTATTTTAAAAGAAATCAAAGAAAATTTGTACCGATCAGTAGCTCTGAGAGAGTTGAGCCCGGGTGTTTTGCTTTGGACAAATCGACTTTACGTGTATGTATACATAATTAATGTACTTTTGATTTAGTCCTATCAATGGCCTACGCTATTTAACAAGCCTAGCCTGCTAATGCTATAGCATATTGAACTTGATCAGGGCCTATATTTATCATGGTTTACACAAACCTCCACACTACGTTAGTGTGGATGCGTGTGATGCAGTGGGCCCTGATCAATTCAAGGACCAAATAGGCTTAGTTACAACTAAGTCACTCAGACCAGGCTTTGCCTTGTATTCTAATTATTATAGACTAAAACTAATACTATTACTTATTAGTATTATAACAAAGTAACTTAATCATGTAACGTGTATAGTATAGTAATTTAGTATAAATAATAAGGATCAGAAAGGACAATGTCCTCATAAAGGATCCTGAACCACAAATACCCTAAATTCTACCATTATCAGAAAAATAAGCATCAATATACCATTTTTGAATTAGCATGCATGACACTACTACTACTCATCTACCACTCTCTGTGAAAAGAAGAACTTTCTGCTATCTAACCTGGAAAGCTTCAGACTATGACCTCTTCAAAAATAATGAAACGTCAGCCTATCAAAACCATGGACAATTTTAATTACCTGCCAAACATCACCACGAGACGCCTCAGTTCCAATGTAGTACTAGTAAGCTTCAGATGTAACAGACACTGCTCATAAGACAGGGTACCTAGAACTGATTAATTTCGTATTTTCGTTGCCCTCCTCTGAACACGCTCAAGAATACTTAGGCTATTCTTGAGCGTGGGTTGATTCACGATTCAGTAAGACTCGTCCATGGCCATAAAAGAAGTATGTGTTATTATTTACTATGCTTCTAAGTTCTAACAACATGGTCGGCCAGTTCTGAAGTTGTTTACCAAAATAAATGTCTGAAAAAGAACTGTGAAATATTATGTTGCATTTATTTTTTAGGATATGGGTGTCATATTGTCAAAAACAGGAAACAAACAACCAGATAGTAGCATAATAAAACTTAAAAAAAATGTGTCTTAGAAGTTTGAGTGTCTTTTGCAAACGACGAAAAATACCTTTTTAATCTAAGGACCTCCTCTAACACGGAGACGAAGACTCATCTACCACAAAGACGAGGACACGTTATCACAAAGCCGAGGATTCAACTAACACAAAGATATGACTCATGATCTAAACAAAGTTGAGAACTCGCCTTTAACACAAAGATGAGAATTCATTTAACACATTCATTGATTTAAACAAAGATGAAAACTTATCTCTCACAAAGACTCTGCAGTTACACAAAGATGATGGATTTATTTTATACGCAGAAGAGAACTCATGTAATCCAAGGTTGAACGCAAAGATAAAAAATACATTTAACGCAAATATGAGAACTCATTTGACACAAAGATGAATTAGACTTATTTAATTCGAAGTTGACACATTTTACACAAATAGGAAGACTCAGGTTATAGTACATCTAACAGAATTGTCACTGTCCAACTTTCTAAAACTTACATAGGAACACTTGCTTTCAGAAAGAAGGGGTGTTACAGTATAACACTGTAATTTAGCAAGCTGAAAGATAACCTCAAAGTAGATCAACAAAACCCAATCTGTTTCCTTTGGTAAGCAGTCCTATGTTTGAGTCCTCCTTGACCATCTTATTTTTATTCAGGTATGTTCAAGTATACGGCCGTAAGTTCACCAAGGAGGAGCATGTAGCTCTTATACACCTCTACCTGGATCTGCTGCAGATTCCAAACCTGACTGCTACTCTTCTCAATAGACTTTGCAGCATCCTCACTGACCTGCTAAGGTAGAGTCCTCTACTATTCAGAAATGTTAATATACAGTGTTAAATTTGCCCATAAAACTTGACTTCCTTGTTGCTACTGTTGTACTTACTATCGTTTACCATTCTTTAGCTTAAATGTGGAAATGTTGGTGGGTGTGGGGAGGGGGAAAGATTGTTGAGGGCAGTAAAACTTTTTTTTTAAATATTGTACACAACATTGTAAAAGAATGACTGTATTAAGGACATACAGTACATTTCTGTATACATAATTTCAAACCTTTCCATATAATAGATTGTACAGATTGGGAGTTTTTTAGTGTACGGACAGACCTGTACAAAAGTTCTCTCAACGTAAATCAGTTGCTATCCTCATTCTTAGGATGCGAGGCATTAATACCGTACGTATGCTTATTACCAGTTTTGTGGAAGACAATAATCTGTTTAATAATTCAAGTTGCATGGAATGTTCTTTCAAACTTTATAGAACTCGTCAAGATATTGAGAATTGTAACAATTGTAGTATAAAACCTTACATTGGGCTATTTGGACCATGGAGAATGACTGCTCCCCCCTTTTGTGCCCAAAAAATGGAAAAAGTCGGGGAAATACGAGAACACAGGCATTTACAGGGATGTCAAACTCTATTAATCTATTTTGACCGGTCCTGCTCCATCCGCTTCTGTTTCCTTAACTTCCCTGCTCTTGATATTTTAATCCATTTGTCATATTATTTCATTTTCCTTCTAACAGGAAAAAATGTCTGTTATCCAGAGACGATCTACAAATAGAATGGCGCCCACTCTATCAAATCATGGAGAGGGTCCTTTATTCGCCCGACGAAGGACTTGGACTTGAATGGCTCCCTCAGTAGGTTGAATTTAATTTCCCTCTTTTCCTTATTTTTGTATACCTAGTAATTTTGGTATGTTTGATGCGTGAAAGAATGGCAATGTGGTAAGAATCCCGTTTGAAAGTTACGTTTGGGTCGGAGATGTCAAAGACTGTTGGACACCAGTTTTGAGAATTGCTGGATCTTTGGAGTCGGACGTCGTGAAGGGGACATCAACAGCTTCGTGCAGCAAACTGTCCATGCCTCAGTTATCATGAGAGCAAAGTTTCATCACTTTGGGACCTTTTTTCCCCCTGGAGAACTGAAAGTAATTTAGTTTGCATTGAATGTAAAGGAATTAATTTATTTGCAAGTTTACATATGAACATGCATTTGTTCAGCAAACTGAAAATTGAAGCAGCTGCCACAGTAGGTTGCAAAGCAGAGGATCTACTTATAAAAATATAGCAAGCAGGTTCATCTTCAGTCAAAGAGGTTTCTCTTGTAAATACTCAAGCACCCTTACCCGCCAAGTAAACTATTCCATCAATGACGACCTATTGCATTGCCTTAATTTCCTATCCTATTCCATCGGCTTGATATACAGTATCCTTCTGATATCTGGTACCTTGAAGGATTGATACAATATACAGTTTGACACTATTTTAGACTTCATACAAGCAGAAATGAAAACTAATTTTGATTATTTTACTCTTCCTCCTGTGCAGATCAATTGAAGGCACATTGCAGAAGCTCATTCAGGTTGCTAGACAGTAAGTATCGCCATCCACCTAACTGTACATTGATGTGATTGATATTATCTTGGTCCCAGTGTGTATGACTCATTTCAACTCTTTCAATTGATTGTGAATGATCAACAGTTTCTTTTGACCACCCCAACCTTGTTCCCTGGACTGCTATTTTAATGTCCTTGTCAGATGGTTGTGTTGTACAGTATCCCCTGGTCTTTTGTCCACCCGATCCTGTTCCCGGGACTGCTATTTAATGTCCTTGTCAGATGATTGTGTTGTATCCCCGGTCTTTTGGCCACCCGATCCTGTTCCCCGGACTGCTATTTAATGTCCTTGTCAGATGATTGTGTTGTATCCCCGGTTTTTGACCTCCCGATCTTGTTCCCTGGACTGCTATTTTATATCCCTGTAAGATAGTTGTGTTATTTTCCCTGGCCTTTTGACCTGGATTATATTGTACTTTCAGATGCAACTACTGTAATCCAACTACTGTTTAATCCATGCTCAAAATAAGATTGAATTTAACAATAGGTTTTATGTGAATTACAGAATAAGACAATACAATGGAAAGTCACTCAGAAGAATATAAACCAGGTAGTTAATAGAAATTCCCAGAGAAAGTTTTTTAAAGGAAAAACATGACACAGGGTCTTTGTCTTAACATCTCTGTAGGAAGGTAGGTCTTGTTGTCCTGTCTCGGAAAAGTTTGTGAACAGCAAAGTAGCTACACGTCCTTCAAATGTCAGTTTCATTTTTTTGCTCCTGACAGGTATTTCCCTGCAGAGAGCACCCAGGAAATGCTGGATGAATTCCGACCCCTGCTCTGCCCGTTTGACGAGACCATGTACAAAGGAATGAATTACCTCAAGCTATTCTTACCGACGATTCTCCCGCCCGAGTTGCACGAGAAGGGATTCAAGTGAGTGGGCCTTTTCTTTTCTTCTTTTTCCTCATGTCTTGATCTCACTAGTACAGTAGTTTAGTACGGTAATGGTTAGGAAGCCTTATACAAGGCTCATGAAGCCATGTCGGTCATGGATGAACACCTGCTTCAACGAGCCTTCTCTTTTTTACCGATGTTCTGAAGTTGACAAGGCAGCACATAGACACCAATCCCATCCTTCTCCCGTGACCGCCATAAATTAACGTCCCCACGCTGGATGATGGTGTACCTTGGATCTTTGACCACTTTCTCTGAGGGAAGTGAGAGTCACCACTGCACCGCGGCCGCAATGAAAACCAACCAAATGAAAATCGAACCGAATCGCCCGATCCCAACGTAAGGCCAAACAAGGTCACTGCTGCGAGGCAGCTGTGCCGAACGAGCCGCGCCCGGGGATCGAAACCGGCGATGTTTGGGCTAAGAAGTCGCCGCACTCGAACCGCACTGCCACACTCTCACCCCCTGTAGGGGCACTACGTCTCGTACATTCTGTTTATGTTCCAGGTACAGCTGTGATAACAAAGCATATTAAGCATTATTAAGCATATTTAATGCATAGTAAGTCGCAATTTGATCCAATTTGAATTCTGTGTCATTGTACCCATATGAATTCTGTGTCGCTGTACCCATTTGAATTCTGTGTCGCTGTACCCATTTGAATTCTGTGCCACTGTACCCATTTGAATTCTGTGTCATTGTACCCATTTGAATTCTGTGCCACTGTACCCATTTGAATTCTGTGTCATTGTACCCATTTGAATTTTTTGTCACTACCCATTTGAATTCTGTGTCACTGTATACCCATTTGAATTCTGTGTCACTGTTTACCCATTTGAATTCTGTATCACTGTATACCCATTTGAATTCTGTGTCACTGTACCCATTTGAATTCTGTATCACTGTTTACCCATTTGAATTCTGTGTCACTGTTTACCCATTTGAATTCTGTATCACTGTATACCCATTTGAATTCTGTGTCAC
>JAODAG010277136.1:0-12806 GCA_027574785.1 Orphnurgus asper | reverse complement strand
GCAAAAGTTGCTGTCATTGCTATTTTCACCTACAGTATCCTCCTAGGAGTGATATCCAACAAGTTTTGTCCTTGTATTTATCTCTTCACCTGAATAAACGCATTTTTCCGCCCCCTATTTTGTGCCCCCTAGGCTGATTGTACAGGATATGACCCGGCAGCAATACGGAATATTGACTCTTGGCCCCAGACTAACATGATCAGACAATCAAACCTTGTGTACCTTTTCACCTGATTAAACTCTCTGGGCTCCCGGCCTAATTGCACTCGCCCTGTGATAGGCTAAGTAGGCATGCATTCGCCATTCGATTAATTAAATTCTTAGAAAAGGCTGTAAGTGGTCATCCTGCGTGCGCAACAATGAAAACGACTAAAAGAGGGATCTGAGCAAAGTCAAAGATGAACTCGTACCTGATTTTGAAATTAATGTAGATAAGTAGAGAACTATCTTAACGTACAAAATATTTCGATGTTTTATTTTTGGAAATGAAGGAATGTAATTTCGTTATTTTTTTTAGTCCATCCAAATTTGATAATGTTCATTAGTAAATTCGTCACCGTCCGTCAAAATTCCGATTTCGGTATTCACTAGGCCTAAATGTATGAAAGGTTTAAATTTGGAAAACATCTTTATCATTTATAAATCAATAATTTGTAACAGGATATCTCTGATTAACTGCGTCTAAATTCAATAAATTTTTGTAGTTTATACTCGCCCTGTTAAAAGTAAGTTCGCCACGACAAAGGTACGTTTCCAAATCGCATAGTCTAAGTTAACGATATTAAAACTAAAACACAGGTTTGACAATTATTATCGTTATTCTTACTTCCAACATTATGCGTGCGTCAAAAGTCTACTGGGCTCGATCGCAACATCGTATTAAAAAAAAAGTATCATTGCAACAAGTTATGAGCTCAAATGAAGATGTTATTAATTAATTTATAGACAACGTGCTGACAATCAAACTAAGCCGTATAATGCGACCAATGATAATATATACGTACCGGTATGTGCTCTGATATAGTGCTCATTAATATAATGTTACAGACAAAACCTAAATACGGTTGCGAAGCAAGAAGAGTTATAGCTTCCCTTTCCCAACCGGTCCTCACTTTGTAATTCCATCGCTTCTGTGAGAACCTATTGTTTTTATTTTATTCAAATGCGGACGGCTCAGTTTTTGGTCCATGCCAGCACATCCATGGATATGGTCAGGCTACGATTCCTTGAAGGAATTGTTCTATTTCAGTCTTATAATTAAGTTAAACTTGCAATAAAATACTGTATATGCCAGAAACCAGTTTGCCAGTGATAGAGTGTCGTTTCCCCGACTAGTACATTTCTGGTACTATACCAGGAAACTGCATCTGGGGCTAAAATTGATATTTTCTTTATTCTCACCATCTGCTCATGGAGCTGCCGTACATGAGTGATGTACGCAACCTACTCCTTGCGGATGACAGGAACTGGAAGTACGTACCTCAAACTACTTCTTTTTTTTCTTCAAAGTCAATGGCGTTAAGACAGAAAAAGATCGTTTTTTATGGACAAATTAGAAATAATTCAACCTCATTTATTATTAGAAACATATAGTTATAGCACATATACCTTCTAATAACTTGCAAGGAAATGAAAACAAACTACTCTATCCAAAGAGCAAGGCTTCCCCGAATATTGGTAGTCCGGTTTTCTGTACAATGCTATCGGGGAGTTTGTATTTGGGTCGAGTATGAAACATCTATAATCTAACAATGTATAATCTTTAAATTATATTGAAATTAAAATTATTCAACTTGGGACACAGACACTTCGTATTGTTTATAAAAATCCTGGCTGTATTGATATATTTTAACTTATTATTTATTATATATTCATAACTTATTTTGAAACTTTTATTGGACATTTCTTTTCTATTTTCTGTAAGTTAAGGCGGAATTGTTTTGTTCTTTCGTCTTCGGCATTCCAACTTGACCCTCATGAATTCAATGGAGCCCCCCGTATGTTTCGTGGTGACCTAGGCAATGCTAAGACATTAACGTTGGTACGAGGACTCTCTTCTTCTGGTATAGTTAGTCACACTGTGTAACAGTTGAAACGAACAGCGCATTAAAGCCAGCTGCACCCTACTACCACAAAAACGTGTTAATGAGGTTTCCGCCAGAATGTCGAAGAGGTGATTCCCCTTTCGCAACCCCGCCCCAATTCCCAACCTGCAGCAGCCCAGTAGTAGGTAATGCCACTGCACAGATTTAGCGTAAGGAGTGAAACAGCAATATATCACTTAAATTTCAATCATTAGCTGCTGTTTTTATGCCTTTATTTGGATAAGTAATATAATGGCTTAAAACCTTTGAAATCCATCTCAGATTTGATCTATTATTCGCTTTATAGGTTCACGCTAAAGTCCTGCTGATTATAGCCTTCACACCACCAAGTAACACTCTCCCCAAATCCTCGGATAATAGCACCATAATCCTCAGATAATAGCATCCTAATCCTCTGATAATAGCCACAATCCTCAGATAATAGCACCATAATCCTCAGATAATAGCACCATAATACTCAGATAATAGCAGCATAATCCTAAGATAATAGCCACAAATACTCAGGTAATAGCTATAACTTAATCCTCAGATAATAGCCATAAAATTCTCCGATAATAGTCACAAAATCCTCAGATAATAGCCACAAAATCCTCAGATAATAGCCATAAAATCCTCAGATAATAAATCAGATAATACTCACGAAATCCCTCCAGATAATAGTCCAATCTGTCTTGGATATTCCAATTAGAGAATAAAAATTTACATAATTATATAACATGGCTGAGAATTTTATGAACAGTTGGGTCTCAAAACAACAGAAATCAATTATGAATTATTTACAGAAGAAAACAATATATTTTATTTGAATATTAATGATGAAAAAATAAGATTACCTAAGACCATGGGTAAGGGATTTCTTGCCTAGTCTACTACTTTAAAACAACATGGAAAGGGCCTTCAAAATATTTTGAATGTCATTCCTATAGAAAGGTCTAAATTGAAATTCAAATGTATTTGGCAGCGAGTTGGAAAATCTCGACATTGTGATATACATTGTAAAGACAATTATTGCACTAAACATTTACAATTGTTGAAAAATAATCGCACCTCCCTATGCCATGTAAAATAATGTGGTGTTGGTTACACGATCAGAACCACAATTATGTAACAACTGTGGTAGAGATATACGAAGAAAAAACAAGTTATATTTAACAGAGAAAAAATATAAAACAATATGCCTTATGCATAATATCTTTAATTTTTATGCATTCTGATTTATGCATGCATATGCATGCATAAAAATTAAAGAAATTACGTTTTAGCTGGTGGCAATTCCGTATCAATAGGAATTATTTCTTCTCTCACAAATGGTCTTTGTGGTTCAGAATCTAAATAATACAAAATTGGCTGACCTTCTTTAAATGTACTACGATATATGTGATACGTTTTAATAGAACAGATTGGATCCGTTGACATGTTCTCTTGCACGTATCTGCTCCTGGTTCACCTGGAGCATATACATATCTAACAAGTGAATTACTGGGTACGGTATATACTCTTCCAACCACAAGGCATACTTGTCTGTCAATAGTCTTCAAGTTTCACATCTGAAAGGTAAAGCTATTATATAGCTACGACTATGTTCTAATTTACTATCAGCCATGTGTTTATTAATTTCATCCCAATGTTGATATCTCAACAATCACTCTACAGTGATGATAGTATCCTTTTTTATTTTTGGATTATAATATTATAATATTTTGATGTATCTCTTTTGTAACTTCCACCACCACCATCGTCTTTTATTAATACAATTGTATAATCTGATGAAACATTGGCGGAAAATATACCATCTACACCACCACCGCCTCGAGGTGTAGGTGGCGCAGTAGGATTTTTAGCAGAACATGTATGGTTATTTATCACTGCTGTTTTAGTTTAGTTTATTTGTATGTTTCTAAACAGATCTAAAAAATGTCAACAAAACTGGTGGCTAGTGGTGGTAGACCCTCTCTCCACCTCTCTCTCTCTCTGCCTCCCTCCTTCCTTCTACCACAATTAGCCTTCCAATGGCCACAGGCCACCAGTTGGAAGAACCCGTAGGTTTATATTCTCCTAGCTTTCCTCCTCTCTAAATGTAGCCTTGTTGCAATAACTGTTTAGCCTCAGGCCACAAGCCACAAGTCATAAGAACAAAAAAACTTATGTCGAAATGCTTTGAGATGTTTTCAGGTAAAATATATATAAATATGTAAATCATGCCTGACGTCATGTCTGATGACGTCAATACATCAGTACTGCAAATTTGATCCTAATCCAAGTAAGTTATATGAGTCAGGGTGGTAGGTGACTTTCATTGTATTCAGTCGCACGCTTCGGCGCACATACACTGAATGTCACACACGTGCCTGGCTACACAGCTGCACACAGCGAAGATTTTCTGACATTAGCATGCTGTTGTTATATCCGATAGTGGTATCAGTTATTAAGTCCATGACTGACGATATCATATATAGGCTAGGTTCTCTCCAAGAACAACATCAACATTTGACGTGGAATATGTTAAGATTGTTGGATATCTATCAATACTTTGAGGTAAGTCTATTGGTGAGTTAATAGAAGAGCACCTAACATAACCTAACATCGTCATGAATAATAGACTTGAAAGCAAGATTGTCCCGCCTGATATAACCTACTAACTTCATCAAATGGCTTCGATTATAGAGGTGACATTTTATTTGCTATACAAATGGAACACCGACTCGGAACTAAGCCGAAAGGTCCTAGGTTTCGAACAACCCGGCTATTACATACTAAACTATACAGGCTAAGAAAGTACTTGAGCTCGAAGTGAAACAACCGGCAACATATGCCAACTTACCAGCTTCCCACCCACACTCCTATTTCGTTCGGACTGTTACGATCTAGCCAGATCATCGGGTGGAGTGTAACGGTACAAATCACTTATTGTGTAGCTCATATCGCTCTGTGATATAACCCAACCGTGATTAACCAGTTGGGGCCGTCCTTAACCTTAACACAACATATGCTACAATGCATGTAGGCCTATTCATCAAAAGGCCGGGAAACTCACTAACTCCACAGACACATTTCCAATACCTCCACAGATATTATCTACACCCCCGTCCCACAAATGCTTTGTCATGCCGCGACGCCTTCACTAGTAAACCTTTCTCATCCAGACTCCAGTCCGTAACACTAAAAATGGCGTCCGAAACATAAAAACTGGGGTCATTTGAAACCTACCCCGGTAGTTTACAGTTCCTGGGCTATGCCAATCAAGTTGTTGTGGTTTCCTTGGTACTTACCCGTTCCTGCCCACGTTATTTCCCGACCAACAGATTATTGCCTATATGAAACTTGCTCTCGATGAAAATATTTAGGCCTACTTATTAAATCAAGGTTTCCCAAACGATGGAGAAACGGATAAAATAATATATTTGCGCGAAAATTTACTACACTGAGACACACATATTAAGAAGCTTGAGAACGACATTACATTATACTACTATACTAGTGTATAGAGCCTTATTTGTAACAGCTGTTATTTGTAACAGCTGATATTGATTGCGTAAATAACGCGGGTATGAATTTTTTTATGGACGTCTCAACATAGCGGGAATATACGACAACTATTGTATCCAGTTCTATACCACGGCATTGGGTACAGCCTGTGTTAAAAAATTTATCCACCTTTTACCGCTTTGCAGAAAGATTATAGTCAGGATTCATTGGTTAACGTCTAGACCGCCCTGTAACTGACCGCAAATGAAACGCAAGCCGGAAAGGGGTAATATTTTTAGTCACATATAATCATCCTGTGGTTTTTGTTCTATACATAGGCTATGTAGGCTATATAAGGTCTACGTGAACTTTAACAATAGCCTCCCTTTCCAGTCACTTGTCGTTTTGACGGTTCATTTTGTGCAGGTTCTGATGCGAATCGGTTTACAACGCGGGGAGAAGAAATATAAATACTGCACCTGCACTTATAAACCTCTTTCCTTGGGTTAAGTGCAAACCTGCCACGTGTACATGCCCCGTCGAAGCTTTGACCGGCCTCAGCAGAGGGACGGACATCGATTGGAAGAGTATAACAATGAACAAGGTAGGTATAACCATTATTGCATGTGTTACGGGGGACACGTGGTGTGACATTCTCCCCACAACATCATGGATACTAGGCTATATCACTAGTCGAAACTGATTCAAATTGACGCAGAAACAACTTCGAAATAGAACCATTCCAATAAGTTTAATTGAAATTATCCATCACTTCAAACAATTCTCTCTCCTCCGAGATCACATCACCTTCCTTTCTGATATCCTTTGCCAAAACCTAGCCCTATGAAACTATATAGAATGGGTAATTGCTGGCACGTACAACGTGGCCTTAGAAGTAGTGCGGTATAATAGTACCTGTGACTAAGCCACTACGGGTTTCGTTAGTGTGTAACTAGCTATACATGCATACATGGCTCATCGTAATGAACACGGTAATCCAACGGCAGTGTTTCTAATTTGTCTAATGAACTAATGTAATTCACAAACAGAACCTTCTCCCGGCTACCAGAAAGATCTTAATGAGTAAAATTTGTTATCATGATAACCGTCACCTATGCATACATTACTGTTGCACGTGGTAGCTGATTGCAGGGAGTGTGAGGGAGACATTATCTTCATATTTTACAGTTGGGGTGCTGGGATCTGCCTCTTAATTATATTATGTGAGAATAAAGTCTCTCACCCCCCCCCCCTCAGGCCTCCCCCACATGGATACGGGCCTGTTAAGACATTCATAAAACTGTACTAAAGCTAAAAGACCCTCTTCTTCTTCTCGTCTGCCAGTCTAGTTCTCGTAGCTATCCCATTTTCCCCACCCGGCCCTTCCCATAATACCAGGTGTATAGCCCACCGCATGTGTTACGATTGTCTATAAGTCGTCGATGACGGTTTTGCCTCCTTCCTTCGTCTGCAGGAGACGTCAGCAGTGGTCGTCACCTCTGTAGGGTGCGCCCTGAGTATTTTAATTTATAGCTATTACCTTGAGAGGGATTCCTTCCCGATGATATATTACAACGCGTTCCCTACTAGTAACCGGGCAGTAGCAATCCCCTCGGTAGCAAACGATACTGGTATCACTCTTGGTACGGGTGCCGCCCGTGAAGGTGTGATACGCGGCTTTGGTCGTTCCCAAAGCTCTTATAAATCCGAGCACATCGTTCAGCCAGAAGAATCGGTTATCGTGTCTAGTACTAGATTGGTCGGTGATGAAACCCACCACGAACTCGGTCCGTCACTCCCGAAGGAAGCCCGTGGCAGGCAAGGTCACGTGGAAAATGCATCCCCGTTTACTGATAATGGGAGGATGGGGAAAGAGGGTGGAGCTTCTCCTCACGAAAAACAGGCCATACAACGGGCACTGCAAGATCTCTACACGAACGGAAGAGGTGGATCAAGCAAAGGGAAGGCCATTCAAAGTGTAAACGTGCTAGGTTTACAACGCCAAGGCCCTCCAAACTGGAGAAAATTACCGACAGAGTTGTATCAGTTGGCTCCCGAGGTATGTCAAGATATTGATTGCTTCATTGACCTTTCAGTTTCCCCATTCACTCATTGAGAGATGTCGAAGTCTTTTTTTAGGTTTATTGAAATGTACGACAGAAGATAGCAGTTGGAATTTCACAGTTTTTCCGTACGTTCTCTACCTCATGTTACGTTTATATTTGTAGTTACTAATGAATGATTCCAGCACTGTTTTTTATTTTTTATTTTTTTGAAATATCAAAGTATCGTCGCCAGGCCATGAGTATACCCCCTATAATTACTGATGGAATAATTGAAGTAAATTATACCAAAACTAAGTACGATAAATCATATCAAAACCTAGATATTTTGCTCGCACTTCCCTTGGTCTTGAGAAAGTGGTGAACGATGGAGGTACACTCACGTCCGCCGGATGGGGACGTTAAATGGCGGCCCAGGGAGCAGGATGTGGATGGATGCCTGCCTTGTTAACTTCTGGACATTGGTCGAAAAGACTGGAATGCTTGCTAAATTAAAGCCGGTGTCTATCCACGTTCATAACACGGCGAACAGGATGTATGTTACAGCAGAGTTTGTACACTGAGCACATAACATGAAGGCGACACGTTTTAGACTAAATTATGTCATGTTGCTGATATGGCTGGAATATAGGCCTACTTCTCGACTAATATTATACCAATATCACAAGATGTACATGAATGAATAACATTTACTGACCATCACGCCCGGCATCATTATACTCACTCATGCAGTATCATATTCACACTTAACGTAACACTTAGAAAGATATATAGATTTGTAGGCACTAATCATCCAAACGTTTGTACTGTACGTGTTGTATATATATAAATATAAATATATTGTATTGAGTTCACTGTGTAAGCCACGCCAATGCACTTCGACGTATGGCTTATATACACACCAGAATACAAACTCACCCAATGTAATGATGTATACTCCAACGTTTGTGTGTATAAGGTATAGTTGTATATAATGTTGTAGAAGGGAGTAGTAGTCTCTGAATACACAACCGGATGACACGTTACTAAAACATATATTTATTTACCCCGGGAAATCCATATGTAGGCCTCTAGATGTATATAACAGAACACAATCACGGCGACCGGTCGGCGGACATAACCTCATCATGTTGACGTTCATGCCGACGTTCGATCGATAGTACCAGATATGCTTACCTGGCGCAGGTGGGGGGGGGGGGGGTCTTCTGTGACTGAAACAAAGGCGGATCCTCGGGACGAGGCCCGACCATTGTACCATTTGAACCTTTGAACTTTGGCTAAGATCGTTGCGTAGTATCTGCGGTGTTAATGACGGCCCGCACTGGGTTAATTAAGGCGGTGAGGGTCGGGTTATAGCCTCCAACAGAGTCACGCGCTACACGTTACGTAGCACCACACATGCCCAATGATCTCCGGTAGAAAGCGGGGGTGAGGGGGGGGGGGTTGTGGCTGGATAATGGCAGTGGCATAATGCTGTCGTCGTTTGACTTAGATCATCACATGTTCTTTCTTGTGAGGGTTTTCTTAAAAATTGTTTCCTTCTTACGGGGGGATGTTCCTTTAACATGTTATTTATTATATGGGTTATCATTATGTGTGGGATATCGGTTTAAGTTAAAGTGGGAGGGGGGAGGGTGACCGTTACGTAACGTTCTACGGACATCAGCTTCGTGGATGAATAGTGACCACGGTAAATGTTGATATCTTTTTATGATGTGGATAAGGTCTTCTTAATTATGTTGGAGTATAATTATATAGATTTTAGTTCAATAAATACGGTACGTACCGTACGCCTATCGTGCTTCGATTCGTTCATGCGACCCATCTCAAGTTATGTCAAGGGTATTTTCATTTTTCCCCTTTGTTTCTCTAGATTTTCGACACCGTCCCGAGGGATTTCCTTCCTCAGTTCAGGAATCCCTGTTGGTATGATACCAATAAGCAGCTGTTCTGTCTTCCTTATTTTTACCTACTCGGCTTTGCAAAGGCCGGTACCACCGACATCTGGGATAAAATCAACAACCATCCTCAATTATCGCGGACAGTATTAAAGGAACCTCATTTCTGGCGGTGTAAGCAGTCGTCTTAATACCTTGTCTAAACTAAAACAAACAAAACTAGCTAGCTAGCTAGCTCCGTCCCAGATCTGGCCGAATGCGTTTGTATCGAATGCGTTTGGATCGAATGCGTTTACATCATCATCGTATGATTTTACATCACCATCGTATGATTTTACATCATCATCGTATCATGATTTTACATGATCATCGTATGATTTTACATCACCATCGTATGATTTTACATCATCATCGTATCATGATTTTACATCATCATCGTATGATTTTACATCACCATCGTATGATTTTACATCATCATCGTATGATTTTACATCACCATCGTATGATTTTACATCATCATCGTATCATGATTTTACATCATCATCGTATGATTTTACATCACCATCGTATGATTTTACATCACCATCGTATGATTTTACATCATCATCGTATGATTTTACATCACCATCGTATGATTTTACATCATCATCGTATCATGATTTTACATCATCATCGTATGATTTTACATCATCATCGTATGATTTTACATCATCATCGTATGATTTTACATCACCATCGTATGATTTTACATCATCATCGTATGATTTTACATCATCATCGTATGATTTTACATCATCATCGTATCATGATTTTACATCATCATCGTATCATGATTTTACATCATCATCGTATCATGATTTTACATCATCATCGTATGTGTTTACATCATCATCGTATGATTTTACATCATCATCGTATGATTTTATTTCATTATTGTATGATTTTACTTCATTATCGTATGATTTTACCTCGTTATCGTATGATTTTACCTCAATATCGTATGATTTTACATCATCATCGTATGTTTTTACATCGTCATCGTATGTTTTTACCGTACATCATCATCCCATATATGACTTTCCTTCTTCATCGTGTTTTTACATCATCATCATTATCATCGTATGAGATTACATCATCATCGTATGTGGTGGTCCTTATTATGTTAAATGAACAAACATATTGCATTGTCAGAAAACTTACATGAAGACTAGTCTTGGCCCATAAATAGGCTATATCAATCAACAACATGAAGGATATTGTTTTGTAGTCAAATTCGTGGTTTATTGTCGAGGTGAAAACATACCGTAGGCTACGGAGTATCCGGCAACAAATCAAAAAGGTCTTCACAATGTTAGGCATGAACTGACTTTTTTGGGGAAGCCTAGTTTCCACATAGGCCTAGGCCTAATCTGTAAAATTAACGCTAGGCTACGCCTAAGATTTTATAGCACGACACATCGCAAATTACATGGGATGACAGAAATTTACCCTGTAATACATATAAACTTTTGCGACAAAGTTCACTTGTAACATGATTATCTCCTATTCATATTCATACTGCAAAGTCCGGAATATTCCAATTACACGCTACATAGCCTAACACATACTCTACTTCAATGATGTAAAAAACAGGCCTACCTTCTTTAAAAAAACAACTAAAGTTTTCTAAGTGACTAAAAACATTACAAGAAAACTTAATACTGATCATTGAAAACAACAACAAGAACAACAACAATGCCAATTATTGTGTAGTTCCTACGCGACGTGTCATCGATTATTGTGCGATCGGTTTCATCTTTTAAGCGTAAACTGGAAAAAAAAATGAAACAGGTATTAGTCCGACCAATGAGCGTCATTCTTAATTCTGTACCACATAGCCTTTTGGGTGAATTTGAACCTTTAGTTAACATTGAAGTATGACGTACAATCCTATTGTTCATAATGATCTATTTACTTATCACCATGGCGACGGTAGGAAATTAATGCCACGTCCCCCTTTAATGATTTTGTGTTCTACTACCTCTATGTTTAGACCGTAAAATAGGAGACACTGCCGGTTTTCGGCGCTACTTGCACAATGCCATGCCTCTCAACCGTCGCCTTCTGTCTGGAGATAACGAATCGATTTATGGTGAGTACGGTAGTTAAATTCAAGTACCGTATGCTGAATAAATGAAAATTAAGCTGAATAAATTTAATTAAACCGTTTAGTTTCATCGTCGTTTTTACTTGGCAATATGCCTCCCTGAGTTTCTTGAATCAGGTAGTTTTGGATATATAGCCTACGCTCTAAAGTGTTTAAAATTGAGATTGTACGGTATGATAATGTATGCTTATTTTTTTTAGCATGGCCGCCTTGTTCTAACTGGTCACTGGTCTTGCACGGTCAGACTACCTTTTCTTCGAGATTACCCTGCCGCGCCGGTTAGCAGATTGTCAGCGTTTGATCCATGATATTTTCCTGGCATATTTCCTTTGAGTGAACCCCCTGCAATGCAGAGAACTGGGTTTTTGGCTCGAGTCATTTTTAGCATTGGAAACTGCAAACTTAGTCCTTGATCAGAGCCTAGATTCGGTACGCTACACAAACTTCCACATGAGCCTGTGGAACTCTCTGTAACGTACCGTAACCTAGTGAGTGGTCACTGGACCAGGTTACGGTACGCTGAACAGGGAGCTGCCACCTAGTGGCAGCTCCCTGCGCTGAACAAACCTCCAGTGTGTGTAACGAGCCGTACCTTCCTAGGCCTGATCAAGGGATTAAGTAAACTTGCACTTTTAATTTTTTATTTAAACGTTCTTTTCATGAATTTTGCCAGGCGATGGTTCAGCGACAACAGTTACTTCCCACTTCCGGTTTGTGAAGTATTTCCCGGACGTGACGGAAGGCATGACCAATGTGGATATCATCAAAGAAATCACGCCTCGCGCCAAGATGATCGTGACCATACGTGAACCAGCTGAGCGGTATGAAACTTCAAAAGCCCGGTAGCATTGCAGAATATTTCTCAATGGTGGAAGGGAAGTGGGAAGGGGTGCTTGGGGGTGCGGTATAGAGAAGGGTAAGCAAGCGTAGGGTCAGCCACAATAAAAGCCGGCACATGGCTACAACACATGAATTAAGGTACACCTTACATGTCCCGTTTCGCAGAACGAATTTCACATTCGAACAAGCAGTGTTACCATTTGGAATTCACTTCCATCAATATTACTCTCTTTGCGTCTTTTCAATTATTGTCTCTTAATTGAGCAGCACTTTATGTCATATAATGTAT
>JAODAG010276914.1:0-12810 GCA_027574785.1 Orphnurgus asper | reverse complement strand
CCGAGAGTCATGCGAATCTCGTCTGCACGGAAATTCACGAGGCGAAAGACGGCCAGCTGTCAGCTCATTGACTGGTACGTGGGCATGTATAGCCAACATGTTCCGATTTTCTTACAAAATGTGAATTTAATCGCACTTAAACGCCCGTCGGAATTTTCAACCTTTTTGCCATTTCCAAGTGTAACAAAGGACTGTTTTGTTTTGGCGTTGTTTTTCTTACTACTTCCTGTCCTGTACCGGCTTCCGTACATCCGGGATATTGCACCTAGACCACGTGAACAAACGTGCGGGCCCTGCAGAACAATAGACCGGAAATGCTATAAGAGCAGAGGGCTCGTGTACAGGAATCTAAAGAGACGGGACGTGCATGCTATATGGTTGAATGTTATTTTGTTATCGGATAGTGAGATTATTCAACTATTTTCGGTCAGTAAGCCGTTAACAATTTGACAATTATTTGTAGGGTGGAGGACACCCGTGATTATCGTGATCATTTTCTGTATATATATTTCATTTGATAAATAGCCTAATTTGGTACTCATCGGTGTGGGCTAAGATACAGAGGGCATAGGCCTACAGTTGTATAGATCCGCCATCTTTCTTCCTTGTGGTAGTTTATTTACCGACTCGTTAGCTGGATTTATCTCATCGCCATATGTTAAGTGTTTTTATGAACTGTTATATAATAAGCTAGTAGTCAACGTTATACGTCCAAGATTTAGTAGTAGTAGTAGTAGGCATGCTGCAGTAAGTGACGATAAACATGTGTACAGGAAAGAAAAACATGTGTACAGGAAAGAAAAACATGTGTACAGGAAAGAAAAACAATGTACAAGTCAAGGCTGTACGTTATTAATACAAGTTGGCATAGTAGGGCACGCTCATTAAGTGCCGATAAGCAGTCGTTTTGGAATGCATATAACGTCCGATGATTTATTTATCACCAAATCCTGTGAATATATTATAGGCTAGATAATAACCCAGGGTGCAGAAGCTCTTCAATGCACAGGGTGCAGCAGTTCTAATTGATGTACTGTGAATGAGATATTTGACGCATATGGTCCAGGACGTCCCAGGCAGTATCGTTAAGTAATAATTGAGATGTTAATTGATCCTGATCTGTAAATATTAATTATTCAGAATATATTCTGTCATAATTCTATCACGCTTGTTCTGTGTTAATTAATTGTTCTTCTCAACATATTTCTCTATCTAAATACTCACAAGATCCGCGACCCTACGGGCGGCGTTACACAAGATTGAGGAAAACTTATATCAGATGCACACAAAATTATGATGTGGAGTGTTGCACCCGACTTTGCAGTAACTCTCCCCCCTCCCAACTGGATTCTGTAGTAAATATTAAAATTTTCTGTAGAAACGTATCAAATTAGAAACTTACATGGTTCAGGGCTTTTAAAATTCTGACTTCTTCCATTACAGCTTTGTCCATGTTCTGTAGGTAAATAGAAAGATAAAATTAGGTAATAGAAAGTTGAAATCAGGTAAATTGAAAGATGAAATCAGGTAAATAAAAAGATGAAATTAGGAAAATAGAAAAATTAATATGTATAAACCATACTTTTTAAATTTTGATCTGCTTCCGCTCTTTTCTGTCACTTCAAACCCTCACCTTCCTGATCGTACCGCCCATCGAAAAAGTCTTTTTCTCTATGATTTTGACTGCCACCTTCTCACACGTTTCTTTCTCAAATGCCAGTTTCACGACCCCGCAAGCTCCCCTGGAAGCAAAAAGAAAGGAAGATAAGTTGACGATATACTTCAAAGGAGCACACCTACCTAAATTCAAGGGCCTGCTTAACCTAAGGATGGACACAGAGGTTGACGAAAAGAACAGTAAAGGTTTACGATGTTCATGAAAGTAAATACAAAACAAAAGACGAATCATTGAAGCACATCATTAAAAAAGCCTCTTATATATGGTAAAAAACTTACCTGCTGATTTCAACAGTGAATGTCTTGTTTAGCTCAGTGAGATAAATAAATACTTCTACAAATTAAGTTTTTGCCTCAATATGCAGGTCGAGCCAAGTTCAGCGTTAGGCTTTCTTTCCATTTACAAATCGTTGCAATCAATATTGCAGGCCTGATCTGCAGTCAAGTCAATCTCAATCGTTTTAAGTAAACATTTGTCAGAGATGCTCAGTCGTTGCCTGATCCGCATCAGGTCAAACTCAATCCATCTTAAGTATTAGTCAGAGTCATCCAGCCGATGACTGATCTGCATCAGATCAAACTCAATGCATCTTAAGTATTAGTCAGTCATCCAGCCGTTGCCTGATCTGCATCAGATCAAACTCAATCCATCTTAAGTATTAGTCAGTCATCCAACTGATGACTGATCTGCATCAGATCAATCTGAATCCATCTTAAGTATTAGTCAGAGTCATCCAACCGATAACTGATCTGCATCAGATCAATCTCAATCCATTTTAAGTATTAGTCAGTCATCCAACCGATAACTGATCTGCATCAGATCAATCTCAATCCATCTTAAGTATTAGTCAGAATCATCCAGCCGATGACTGATATGCATCAGATCAATCTCAATCCATCATGAACTAACACCAAGTCATATCCATATTCAGACATCCTGCCGACATGGACGTAAGTCTGCACCATGCACTGCTGAAATAGATGTAATGTCAGGCCCGTTACCTGGTATTGGGCAGACCATCAAGGACAGAAACCACATTACAAAATTTTGTGGTATAATCCTATAAAAAACCAATGGCTCACATTCCTAGCTTCTTTGATAATATATATTTATCCTTCATCTCGTCCGGCATTATCATCTGTTCCTCTTCACAGGTGCACGTATCCACAAAGACGTAGACTGAAAACGATGAAAGAAACAAAAAGTTTTACGAATACAAACCAAATAGTGACGGGTAAAAAAGGTTTCAAACGGCCCAAGAGAGAGAGGTGGTAAATGGGATGTTCATATTGTTATTAACTTTTTCACGCATTAGTTTTGCGTTAGATGAATTTCCCTAACAAATACCTTCGTCTAACCTCGCAGGTCGCAGATGGGTGGAGATATACCTAAGCCTTACGGTGATCCTCATAAACGGAAAAATAAGTTAGTACCAATTACGGCGTGGACTAGTATACCAAACCAAAAAGCTTGAAGACAGAGTCATACATGGGACGTTTGCATCGTTGTATCTTTTTCGTAGCCATAGTTTGTCTCTAACGAGAATATAATAAGGATAATTTAACAAGACTTCATCCTTACCTTTGTTCTGCGGTATAGACAATGCTATTTCATCGTTATTCTTCAGGATCCTCCTGAGGCCTCTTCCTGCAAGATGACCATAAATAATGGAAAAATGTTACTCCAGGAAAATATTCACCAAACTTACATTCTACTAAACAAAATATTTTGATACAACACGTTTGCTAATTGTTTACCTCTACAATGTCCATTTCCAGCAATGCAGAGCAGCTTTTTCCTTCTGGTAGTAAAACTGATCATCTTACCATCCATCCATCCATCCAATAAAACTGCCAACCATTCTTGTTTGGTAAAAGTTTTGGACGCTTCGCAAAATGGATTTAAAGTCAACGTCAGTCGCTCTTCAAACCAGAAATTGGGATGCAGCTACTTACAATAAATCAATGAAGTTGATCTTTGTTTCACTGTAAAATTATAACCTGCAAGATGAAACGAGCCCCATATCTACTATTGGGCTCCTTAATTTTATTTCTGGATGTTCAATTTTCCTGGAAAAATGTTTCCCTTACAGGAAGGAGGGTCACAGAGCAAAAAACAAAAAAGCAAGATGAATTTGTAAGCTACTTTCTGGCTATCATTTCTGGTTTCACTTACCTACTTTTTCTCCATTGACAAATGTACCATTAGAGCTCTTATCTTCAATAAAGACCAGGGTTACATTATCTTTAATTTCCTGCGAAAAATAATGACAATGATAATAGCTAATAACGTGGTAAAGCAAGTCCAATTTGCTTTAAAAAATACCCTTTAAGGTATACAGAAATATTTTTGAGCTTGACATTTAAAAGCCCTGGTTGTCAAGAATATCAAATTTAAACTCAATTGATATAGTATAGTTCCTCAATGTGAAACAGTACTATACCTATATATGACAATATTGTACCTCAATGAATGTGACAGTATTGTACCTCAATGAATGTGACAGTATTGTACCCCAATGAATGTGACAGTATGGTACCTCAATGAATGTGACAGTATTGTACCTCAATGAGAAACAGTGTCGTACCTCTGTGTGAAACGTTATCGTACCTCAATGCAAAACAGTATTGTAACTCAATGTGACACAGTATTGTACCTTATCCAAATTATCATTGTTAACTAGTTGAAATATAATAGACAACACCATGCAGTCTAAAGAAATTTGTTATCCTCGCAGGTCGGGACTTTGACTTATCCCAGCGGTCTATCCAGAGGAGTTTGATACTAGTTTGCCATGCTGGTCACTTTCTCCGACAGTAGAGGGTAAATAGGTACCCCCTGTAATAAACCTTCCCTGTATTATCATGTTAGGTTTATCACAGACAATTTGTGCAATTCCTTAATAACTCATTTCTGTCCTTGAAAATGCGCCACATGTGAAGGTTTTATTATCTTTCCGTTAAAGGTGACGAAGCAGCGAAGGGTCCTAATTTGGAACCCAGAAAGTTCCTTCATATCAATCCCTGGCCTGACTTTATGGGCAATTTGATTAATAACTAGACTCCATGGACAATAAGCTCCTGAATAGCGAGGAGGGTAACGTCATACAAATAAAAAAAACACCTTCACAACAGAACGCCCCCCAGAGGCAGTCCTAAGCGCTGAATGCAGTCATTTGAACAATTTCAGGGCTCTCCGGTATATTTCCTCGGTGATGACAACACCTCGATTCACTTTGTGAGCGCATTGTGGGGGAAGGGGGGTGAGAACATATTGATCATTTTTAAAACCATTCCCCGGAATGGGCCGTAGATTTAAATGCTGCACTGAACAAAATGGAGGCTGGACAAAGATGGGAACACAAAAGGGAGTCGGTACCCTAACTACGATGAAATGCGTCTTGCTGATGGTTCCGAAAGTAGGCAGTTTGGAGAGCTCTGGAGTATTGAAGCAAACATCACTGCCAGCGTCGCGACCAAACACGTAACCGTCCTTGTTGTCCAGGAGTTCTAGGAGAGAAAAAAAAGGCATTTTCTCTCAGTAATGTTACTAGGGATCAGACTGGACAGAGGGAGCACGGTGCTGAAAGCTCGCCTGATCGTCGCAACTAACACGGGGTGATTGCGAGTGCAACACTTTAGGGGGGACAGGTGTGTGTGTGTGTGTGGAGTGATTATCTCCGAAAATCAAATGCATACATTTTGCATGATATCAGATACCATAATACCAGATGGCATGATATCAAATACAAATTAGCATAAAATCAGATAGCATGATATCATTAAACATGATTTACTGTAGCATGCATGACATCGGATACAAATTAGCATAATCAATGTCGAATATATTCAAAGAATGATTGCAAACTTAGGCTATGGCCTAAGGATATGGCCTAAGGAGATCACGTCTTATAATAGCATGTTAAAAGCAAAAAAGTGAAGGCCTAGATTCAAAGCCACTGGTCAGGGGCAGGCCAGACAGGTGAGTACGGTGCTAAAAGGTTACCTGATCGTCGCACTAACACTCAGTAACAGGGTGGTGGCGAGTGCAATTTATTGAGGGGGGGGGGGAAGACATGTAAGGGTAGAGTGTATGGTGAAATGAGAGGATCAGACAGTATCAATGTCCATACAGTATATATGACTGACGCAATGAAATAAATACCCTAGCTGCCTCTCAACCACTGGGCACCCCTCCCACCATTAATTTTGCATGCATTTCGTTGCTGAAACGTTCCACAGGGGTTGATATTTCAGGATGTAACTAATCAAATCTCAATACTTTACTAAATAATTTAATACCCCAGACATACTGTCTGTAAGTAACTTCATGGACATGTTTGCTACAGGCTGCAATGCCCACATACTAACATTCACATTATCCATTACCTGTCTGTAACCAGTTCATGGACATGTTTGCTGCTTGATGTTTCGCAATACTTTTCCATTTTACACAATCTCTGCGATGACAAAAGGACATTTGCAAGACGTGCTGTACCAGCAGCAGTAGTACTGACTGCCGAGGCCCTGCAGCTAGCTTATGCATGTACGATATGCATGTAAATTGATAGTCAAGCAAGTGAATGAATCTCTGCGTGGAACAATTCACTGCCTTCAAAGCCTTGTGTGTAACCGCAGCGGACCAGTGTTTGGTGCCCCAGTAATTATGTGGAAGTAGCCTAGTCCTGACTATCGAGATTATCACACTGTCACGTGCATAGCTAGATGTACGTTAGTGGTTTATGGCATTGATCATTTTATTTTCTCGCAAATTTGTACGATTTCTATTGGATGCTACGGCATGTTACAAGAGTCTGCAGGTTCCGAGCTGAAACTGGGCCAGAATGCCAAATGAATTAGGGACGGTGGGCCATTGTGGCCGTAGACAATGCATATTTTTGTACGGCACCAAGGTCACATAACGACATTGGCTGTCGCCATATTTCCCGGCCTTAAGCTAGGCCCAGCAAACGAGAGTTCTCGAAGAGGAGAATTACAACAAGTGCTACAAGCAAAAACATATGGTACCTTAAGGGGGATGATGGTAGAATGGGAGCTACAGTAGGTGAAAGGTTCATGCTACACTACGTAGATGTAATATATAGATCCTAAAGCACTACCTACCCAAAGGCGTTTGCAACCTTCATATTATACACGTTCATCGTATAATCACTTATAGGGTATGCTAATGTCGACATTTGGAGCAGGTTTGGTTACTAATACCACTATCAATACACACTCTCTTTATACTAGTTAATTCACCATGCCAATATGTGTTTAGTCAAGCATGCATGTACAATCAATTATAAATTACTTAATTATAGAAAACTGCCTTTGAGTGTGATTTTCTTCTCATTACTTACCTTCCACCTTGAATGCATCAGCAATTGGGAACAACTTGCCCCAGGTTTTGATTTCCAGGCTACCCAGGGTACCCTGATATTCACCGTCCACATCATCCTGCACTGGTATCGTCTCCATGCTGGACACGGTGCCTGCCGAGGATAGGCTGCTAGATGTATTGTGTGCTGAGCCACTCTGTGTTGCCTGACTCATGGTGACCTGCTGTGCTAAAGTAAACATTGACCATGAACTCTATAAATAGCCTTCAATATGAATATTCATAATCTACCTGCTCTGTTGATATATTACCTAATACTTCACTGTTTTACTTCACTAATTCATTGTTTTGAGAGATAATGTAATTGCTTATAGACCCAATATACCTGAAGTTTGATTCGGTTTGGTTGAACCATCTAGTAAAGCCACTCCAAATAAAAGAGAAAAATAGGTGAGGCCATTCGAGGAAGTCCTAGCTGAATGTTGGGATGATTAACTTCTGGTTAGCCTTAATTCACTATACACAGTTTTTTTGGTTTTGTTGAAATTTTGGATATATATGAAAACTATCTAACTTTTTGGTTCAATATCAACTGTTACTGTTTTAGGCCTTAAAATGATCATCCTCGGGGGAATAGCCAGTTTTTTAGATCTTTTTTGAGAGGGTGTGGGGAAGGCCAATGCCTCTTTGGGAGAAGGGGCCAGGGTAAGCACTGTAATTATTATTCACCAGTCACCAGTCACCACAAGATATAACTTTAAAAAATTGCAGCTCAAATTTATCTTTTTTTTTTGGGGTGGGCAATAGCAATCAGTCAAGTAGTTAAAGCTGATTGAAATTGTTCAATTTACACACCCAACTTGTCCATAGGCAAACCCAACCAGGCTGTCCATAGGCACATCTAGGGGAAACATCTCTGTTAGTATATAACACATTAGAGGCCCATGATCAGTTTGCTGAGGATCCTCATTGTTAAGCAAGGGAATGGAGCAACCGATCGAGAAAGGGGTCCCAGCCTACTCCCAGGAACTAATGTAAATGAGGACATCCTTTGTTGTAACAATTTATCAAAACCAATCACCAGAAATGCACTAAAAACGACCAGTCACTAACCTCTGTAAACATTTCAAACAGAAATTTAATTGAGATGCTATACCGACACACCATGGTCCACAGTTTGAAGCAGAAAAACTGAAAAAATAAATAAATAAACATTTTTACCAGGGTCAAGTTATTGTGTTTCACATAGAGGTCTTCCAACAGACATTTGTCTCCAATATACTGAACTCCAGTTTTGGCCCATGTGCACATAAAAAAAATATGGTGTGGTAACCGCACGCCAAAGGCCCAAGACTAAGATGGTATAGTATATGCGTAGAATGGAGGCTGGCAGATTTTTTATTTGTTTTTTACCCTTTTTTGCCTTCTCATTTTAGGGGCCCCTAAATTGGGACCATTGGCATGGGTCCATATGGCCAAATTGTAAATCTAGCCCTGTTCAACCCCATTTGCCAAGACTACACTAGGGCCCCCAAATGAGAAGAGCCCAAAAATGAAGAAAATGGAAACAAAGGCAAATTGACTCTGATATGGTTGGCCATGGAGGATTCAACTTAGTGCCATAGGTACAAATGCAAGAATTGGGTAAAAGTCTACACCCTCTGTGCCTTGCTGGTATTAGCCTTGCAGTTTAACTAGTAAGCAATAGAATAATTGCCACTCAATTCATCAAATGAGTCAAATGTACTCCATGGCTGTAACCTTGCAATTTGTGTCAATGATAAATGATATACGATCAGAGGCAGAACCAGGAGGGGGGGGGGCACCTTTTTTCAGTTGAATATCATGGCCACACACTGGTGTTCCAATCTCTCCAATCCCTCTCCCCAATGCCCATCTGCCCTTTTTGATCTGCCAAATCATAATTGATATGTGATCAGAGGCAGAACCAGGAGGGGGGGGGGGCCAATTTTTTCAGTTCAATATCATGGCCACACACTGGTCTCCAATTCCCATCCCCCTTTTGTGATCCGCCAATATGAAAGATTCCGGTAAGCTTGCCGTAATTTACATACATGTGCTCAATACTAGTCACAACGTTGCCGGGTATACATCACTTGAGAAGCAATTGCAAGAAAGAATCTGAGCACCAAAAAAAACAATGGAGGCATGCAATTCCACGGCACCATCATAACAAACTGATCCTTAATCCTATTTCGATAGGAATGTATAAAACAGAAACTCGAGTGAACTGCCTTAATTCCAGCATCGGTTGAATGGGCACCACCTTTTACACTACGTGATATGGCTTGGCTACAAATACAAGATTTAGTTTAGTAAGGGTTAGGAAGCTTTGTATGCACATACAGAAGAAACCCTGTTCAGGTTTAGTTTAGTATACTAAAGCCAGTTAGGAAGCCTCATATTAAGTCCATGATGTGTTTGTGAATGAACAACGGCTTCAATTAACAAGCCTTCTCTCTTCGACCAATGTTCAGAATTAACGAGGCAGGCATATACCCATCCATCCCATCCTCAGTGCTGGGTCTGAGCTGTTTAACATCCCCATCCGACGAACGAAAGGGAGTGCACCTCGCACCAGTTCTCAAAGACCGAGAGAAATGAGAGCAACCTGCATGTTTATCACCACTGCACTGCAGCTGTTCTGAGAGAAGTTTTCGCATCACCAATGAAACCAATCCAACCAAAATTGAAACGAATCACTAAACGCCATGGAAGTTTGAACTCAACACCACTGCCAGTGCACAACAGCTGTGCTGAACTGGAAGCCATGCCTGCTGGTATTGAACTGCAAAGTTGGGCTAAGAAGAAGCGGACACTGAACCCATTAGGCCACAATCTTCATTAACATTTCAAGTTAAGTGATTCAATACAAGTTAATCAGAAAGCTTGGTAGTCTGCAATTCTAGTATAACTGTGTATGTGTACTCATGGCTAGCAGGCATGAGTAATCTACCCTGTTCAATTATAAATTTAAGGGCTACTAGTAACGGCGGAGTACTAGTACTAAAGTACTACTACTAGTACCACTACTAGTACTAGCAGTAACTACTAACTTACTAAGTAATACTAGTACACTACTAATATTAAAGTAATATACTTTATTACTAGTAATAACAACTAGCCTAACCACAAATTTGACTAACTATATTATTAGTTTGTTAAAGTTACTACAAATAACTAATACTGGTACAGTGGTAGTCAGTGTAATATAATATTAGGACAATGGACTACGCTGGCCTACACTCCACTAAGCTTATGGCTACACCATGAGATGTTAGGTTATAACATAATTCATATGATATTGATAAGTACTAGTCTAGTACCTAGACCTACTACTACTTACTAGTACTAGTACTAGTAATCAAGTGTCACACTTGATCATGGTTATTGGTCAAAGTGTCAGAGATAAGAAATGTTACGGTACCTGTATTTGTGGCGAGTCTTATTTATTGTTAAAAAGACCGTGGCAAAGACAAATTTTGGTGTGGGTCGGTGGAGTTCGTCCAGCAGTCTTCACTCCAGATTAAACTTCCCGTGGTTAGTCTAGTACTAGTACTATACTATACTAGTAGTAGTACTTAAGTTAGTACTATGACCTTCAGCACAGTCTCTTCCTCGCCTATACCATAGCCGAATGGAATAGTACGGCTTTAGCCTGCTACTGATGAAGTTCCGCAGATGAAGCAGAAACCACCGGTCTAGTTGGTCGAAAGAACCACATTACTATTTCGTTTTACTCAAACCACCTAAAAGACGGATTTACTTCATTCGTTAGGGCATGCTATGTATATAACTAGGTTCATATGGCTCTCGGGCTCTCCGTGCTTTGGGTTCATAGCGCCAGTGTGCTGACGTCAGATAGCGCACGCGTTCACCTCCATAAAACGATAGCGTTCAACCTCCACAAAACATGCGTTAAATTAACCCGTTTGGCGTGTGAAACTTCAACTTGCCAGGCTAAAAGGCATCCGCCGGGTGAACGTTTCCTTCAAAAGGAGGCAAGGGCCACGACTAGAGACCACAACGGACGGAGAGGAGGCAGCCAGACCAGGGTGGCAGCTCCCTGGTCAGACTGCTGCAAAAGCTGCTGCCAACCTCTGCGAGAAAAGAAGAAACCAGAAAAACCCGCCATACCAGAAGCAAAAGACACCACCCCTCACACAAAAAAGATGTCAAAAGGACGAGAGAAACTTAACGGCTCTTTTTTTCAGGGCCACCAATTACTCATTAAAGAGCTATGTTCCTTCTCTCTTATAAATAAACATGCACGAAATGTCTACTTTGTCTTTATTTCACACCATAACGATGAAACTCTCTTAAATTATTCACTCTCGCTACCTAAAAAGAGAAAAATTTCTCGCCATTGGAAAGCTAATAAAAGCCCCAAAAAGAGAGCAAAATTTAAAAGGGCCCTACAGCTTCGACGAGAAGCAGAAACACTCACCTTTCCGACAGGAATATTTCAAATATTGAAATAACTACTCCTGAAAAGCCTAAACACGGTGAAATTCTCAAGTGATTTAAAGAGCTTCAAAGAATCATGAGAATACGTTTCATTATGCATGCCAAACAGAAAAGACCTCATACAAAGTTCCAATTGACTTCTACTTGGTCACCCTCAATGACCTTCAGTGGATGTTTGGAGGATTACCTAGAAGCCACAAAAGCTGAAATAGCTTGTTTACCCATCTCAAACGCTCAATGTAATACCACAAAAGCGGAGCGGCATGCGTTAATTAAACGCACTTTAAAAAGACCGCTCTGTCGTCATAAAGCCCTTCGACAAAGGGAGAGGTAGTCATTTTTTTTTTAAACGGTAACACCCGGGAGACCTATAGTCAAGGCAAGTTGAAATGCATGCAGTTCTGCACATTTTTACGCTAATGGCGTTCCACAGACACAACATAGTAGATTATACCTGAAAATCATAATGCTACTGCAATTTTGAACGGAGGCAGGCTAATAACAAATGCAAGTTACTGATAGAGAATACTAGATAGCAACGAACATCAATGATTCATAGTTACATTTAGAAAATGTTTGCTTAGATATGTTAAAATCTGTTATTTTAACACTTGTTCAATCGCTTGCAATGTGAATGGACGGTAGGGCTAGGCTAGTCACCACAAGTAGGGAACAACATGAATTGGCCACGACAAGAATGTTTTCCAGACGAACATGTAGGCTAGTCTTATTTTATAAAATGAAATGAATAATTTAACTTCGAAGGAGACATTTCCCCATTATGTCTGTATTGTTTACACCCCGTGAAATTATTGTAAAGTGAAGTTATAATATTGTTTGTAAAGAATTAAATAAAGTGTAATGTAAACATGAGTCCTATTTCAAGTTATTCAGTTTTCAAATTCAAAATTACCCATTCTGAATGTAATCTTTGCAATTGTCAACTACAACTACAATTATGCAAAATCTAAAAACAAACTTCACATGAACTGTCACGGCTAATGATATGAGAGCAAGATTACCACAGGGATACGTAGTCGATCAAAACACTTCAGCGTAGAAGAACTACAAACATTTTCAAAATATGTGCATAACCTATCCAACATTAACACTTCTAAAAATGAACAAGTGATCTTAACGACTTCAGACATATTTCAACCAATGAATTCAGTTTCTATTAGATTTTCGGCACACATGCTGAGCTTAAAGCTTGTAGGCCTATATAACTATGGAACCTCTGAGAGAAAAGTTGTAAATTCAGTTTTGTTTATCAATAATTAAAGATTTGCATTTTAGTTAGTATT
>JAODAG010276581.1:0-10945 GCA_027574785.1 Orphnurgus asper | reverse complement strand
AGAGGTATATCACCACATACACACCGAGGTAAGAGGTATATCACCACATACACACCGAGGTAAGAGGTATATCACCATATACACACTGAGGTAAGAGGTATACCACCATATACACACCGAAGTAAGAGGTATATCACCACATACACACCGAGGTAACAGGTATATCACCACATACACACCGAGGTAACAGGTATATCACCACATACACACCGAGGTAAGAGGTATATCACCACATACACACCGAGGTATATCACCACATACACACCGAGGTAAGAGGTATATCACCACATACACACCGAGGTAAGAGGTATATCACCACATACACACCGAGGTAAAAGGTATATCACCACATGCACACCGAGGTAAGAGGTATATCACCACATACACACCAAGGTAAGAGGTATATCACCACATACACACCGAGGTAAGAGGTATATCACCACATACACACCGAGGTAAGAGGTATATCACACAAACACACCAAGGTAAATCACCACACAAGCAAACACGGATAGCAAACTTAAAATATACTTGCATTCTGCAGATTGCTTAACTTAGTTAAATGAGTTTTAAATGCATCAATTTACACGCTGTTTCAGACGGATTCACAGTCACCAGCAACTACAAATTAATGTAAAACCTAGTTTACTGCAAGAAGTTTATTCTTCATAATTTTAAAAACACATCACATACAGTTGCAGAGCATCTCTGTTTTGTATTACTCTGTGCTCTGACAGCCATGACAAACAAGAGCGAGTGTATTTATTTTAGCTACCTTCATTGCGACTGTTATTCACTATACCAGCTTTCAGTTTAGTGGCATGAAGTCTGAGAACTTTAGGTTCAAGGCTTTTATACTAAAGTTACAATCCAATTTGCCTGATTATGTCATGTGCATAGTTTTACACTGCATTACTGTAGCAGGAATTAGTATTGGAGCTAAGTGCTTTATAAACTGGAAAAAGAGATTAAACAACATAACACAATTATCTGGTAAATTTCTTTCAAAGAGATTAAACAACATAACACAATTATTTTATCAGAAACCCTCTAAACCTAATTTGAAAGATTCCAGGCAATGGCTGGATGTTACTATGAAATGGACCAAAAACCAAAATGCAGAACTGCAACTACAAAATAATTCATAATGCATATTCGTGACAGGGTTATGTTCTCCAAACCCTTCTGACATTTCTTAAAGCAGCTGGTTGAGCTTGAAGTACATTAGTTTACCAGTTTGTAACTATGAAACAGACAACCTATTCTTTCTGTTTATTTCAAATGTAATAAGTTACTTTAACATTGAACGATCTAAAGTTGACAGATTGATTTATAACAATTTGTCAATATACAATCTGGCCTATGACCCCTTGGCATGGCTCAATAAATATCCATTATTAGGTAGAGAGAAAAATATGCACCCAAGTAGACCTATATTATTAAATGTATGTTTTTCAAGCTACTTCTGCTAGATTTTCTTCTTTAGCTCCCATCACTAATAATGAATCTAACAATTGCACTGCCTAGGCGTGTATGTTCAGCTGACGTACATTATATTATAAAGTAATGTGTCTGTAGTAGTAAACTACCATTGTACCATGAAATACAGTATGGATGCAACACGACTGTTGGTGTTAATACAGAAACAATATTACCATACAATGTTACATGGTAAGCATACAATACCTTTGTTGGTTAGTGTTTTTGTTGATACCTTACTTAAAGTTTAAAGAAAATAGGGCCTACAGATGTTAAGACATTGCCCACTACTCTGCAATGATATGTATGCTAACGAGACACCAATAGGGAGCATCTACTGACCATGTATATATATACCAGGTATAACAGCAATCCAACATGCCACACAGTCATGTTTACAAGCTCAAGTGTCACACACATGCATACACACATGAATACACAACATGCCAAATTTACTACATAGAATCTTGGCACTGGAACAAAATAAGGGAAACATTATAATCATTGTCTAAATAAATTTCTTGTAGCTGACATGGTTAGTAGCTGGACTGCACAAACCATATAATATATTACCATATATATAAAAATATACATGACATTTGGTGATGGTATCACAGGGCTAAATATAGTTTCATGGAACTAGTACATACACACTGCACTTACATTCTCCAATACCTACCGATGCAGGCTACCTATTGCTACTCACCAAAATCTAAAATGTTAAAGTGAGTTCTTAAACTGTCCGATGTATGACGGACAACCATCTGACAATGTCATAGCACTGAAGGGAGACTACAATAACTCGGGAGTTTTAACTGCACAGTAACAAATAATGAAGATGCAATCATATACCACGTAACAAACACTCTAAACTGCATATAGGAAATAAAGTCAAAATACAAACAAATCTAAAGTATCTTTCCTTACATTAACAATGTATCCTTAAAATATTTAGCTTTTAACTTCTTGATGTGTCTACCTAATCACCTCAAAGGTATGGCATTGATCATTGTGGATTCTGTACAAGCTAAAACTTTAACATATGGTATGTACAACATAGCTTTTTATGACAATGCCTGTTATTTATAAGTTTTTACACCAATTTTAAATGCTACATAACATCCCTTTTAAGACTTATTCGAGTTGTCCTAACGACTGACGAAATTGATTGAAGGTAGGAGTTGCCATTTGAGTAATTATGAGCAGCTCATATGGATGATCAAACAACCACTAAATCCAACAGGTGGCCCACTCGAAGCATCATTGAATAATCCATTCTGTGCTTGTAATGAAGAACTTTCTTATTCGGCAATTCACACACATGTTTAGTAAAGACAAAACTGTTTAGTCAGTACAGTTACTGTGCGATTCCAAACTCTTCCAAGCAAAGAATACAAGAATGACCCTGGCACTCATACCAGAACGTTCGGGGAGAATAATCTTTTGGTACGTTTCTTTCTGCTTGTCGATCACTCATTTAACCAGTCTGCAATCTCTGAATGTTTTGTAATGGTGATGCCAATGTAACATTTTTTCTTAGATACTTACTTTTCCTTATATGCTCATCTGCAGGGTGATTTGAGCTTTGATTCTGCACTGAATAAGACTAGGTAATATTATTATTAATGTGACAAATGATGCCCATCTTATAGCAAGACTCTAGCCCATGTGATCAATCATTCACAGACATCAAGTACACAGTGAGCAGAAAAGCATAAGCAACACATACAAGGATCATACCCTCATTCCATGGGATCTGAATCGTAGGATGAGGTGTTACTCAGATAAATTACATCATGTCATGCAAGAGCTGTGTTAAATTGTACAGGATTAAAAATGCTAGTTTTATAAAAACAGCAACAAATCATCAGCTCCTTGTTTGTTATTTTACCCCAAAGGAAAATAATTATGGGTAAATACTTAAAATTTGGATGTCACCAGCTTCTTTGATGCCACGGAATGGCTCACCATACGATGGTTAGCATTGCCCTTAATACAGACTGCAGCAGTCTTTGATACCATTCAATGGCTAACCCATATAATGGTTAGTGTCAGTTCTTAATACTGCCTTCAGCATTGTCTTTGATGCCATTCAATGGCTAACTTTATAATGGTTAGCATCAGACCTTATTACTGATGTCATTACTGTCTCTCTGCCATTCAATGGTTAGCATCAGTCATTAATGCTGATTTCAGTAATGTCTTTATGCCATTCAATGCCTAACAATACCATGGGTAGCATCAATCCTTAAAACTAACTTCACCATTGTTCTTGTGCCATTCAATAGCTAACCATATAATGGTTAGAATTCAGCATTGTCTTTGATACCATTCAATGGCTAACCATACATACCATGGTTAGCATAAGTCATTAATATGAATGTAAGCATTGTCCTTGCTCCATTCTATGGCTAACCACACAATGGTTAGGTTTTGTCTTTGATCCATTAATGGATAAATGGTTAAAATCAGTTGTGAATGCGGACTTCAGCATCATCTTTCTGCCTACAATGGCTAACCATACCGTGGTTAGCATCACTTTTTAATACAGACTTCAGCATTGTTCTTGTGCCATTCAATGGTTAACCATACAAAGGTTAGTGATCAGTTTATAATCTGCCTTGGTCATTCAAAGAAACAGTTTTTTGCATTGTTTTGGAGGGAAGTAATTAACTCAAAAAAGATTAGCAACTGTTTGTCTTTTCTTCATTCCTGAAAATTTTTTAATTGCTCATGTGAATACAAATACACAGTGCCAACCCCCTGCCCCATCATGTGTTGTTGTTGTTTTAATAGTTCTCTATGAAGCACCATATGATGAGTCAAACATTGACTGGGACAGTAGAGGGGATTACTCTATGAACTACATGCATCCTCATGGAATAATTCACCAGACTGCCGATGCCCAAACAATGTAATAATCGTCTGGCGATATGAGAGCATTACTTTTATTTTTTTTCAGAAATGAAAATTTCTACTGTGAATTCTGTGGGTGCGTCGGAATTATAGATACCAGGTAGAGGCTTGATGTTAGCAGCATATGGCCTGCAGGTAATTCTTACTTTCGTGTTCAACTTAACGAAAGAGAACTGGATAGCAACAATAGGGTTGATGAACTTCTTCTGCTTGTCCTTGTCAGTGGACAATTTGTAAGGATAGTGACCAAAGGAGATACCATCTGCAGGGCTGTATGTGATACTATTCAGCACCTTAGTATCTTCAGCGTCCTAAAAAAAAACCAAAAAAAAACTAACAAGTGACTTCTTTGTAGGTCTGAACGATCTGACAATTATTGCAGTGTGTAGACTGCAGATTACCAAGATTGAATCATAGAAAACCACATGGTTCATATTTCCCTTAATTTACTGAATAAACTAATGAATAGACTAATGTCGAGTTTAAAACGAATATTCTGATCTGAATCCAATGTTTGTGGCTGTGAAATAAAATCCCCCAACAGCACAACAAACAGAATGCTAACGAACATACTGAACCTGTCAGACTGTACACAACATATCGTAGAACGCTATGTGCCGCCGGAGACTAAGAAATAAGAGTACCATATATCAACCCAGCATTGAGAAAAAAATATAGTTTTTAACCTTGTGATTCAAACAAGGACTATATTCCACCCAAAATTGTTCTTATCTTGAAAAGAACTGCATAGCATTAGGAGATTAATAGGACACCTACCTCTCCCTCACACTCGATGACGATGTGATCAGTACTGTGCATTATACCCTCTGGTTGATCTCCTTCTGCATATGCCTCTGGTATCCAACCCCACACCTAACAACAAGAGAGAATTCTTTACAGATCACCATATCAGGATGAACTGGCACAAAGCTGGATAGTTTGTTTGAATTCTGGCCAAATCCTTACTATCATCACTACATGAAAGAATACTTAACTAAATTAAATAACAAGAAATTGTGAGGATTACTTATTGAGTAACAAATACAGTTTCAATGTCATCACGATTTGCAAAGGAGAAAGAGTGTGACCTTCCCTTTGTCATTCATGGTAGGGATGTATGACAGTGAAATGCCCTCTATGCTGTCATTCATAATAAGAATATGATAGTTAAATGCCTTCAATGTCATTCATAATAAGAATGACAGTTAAATGCCATCAATGATGTCATTCATAACAGGGATGTATGACAGTGAAATGCCTTCTATGCTGTCATTCATAATAAGAATATGACAGTTAAATGCCTTCAATGATGTCATTCATAACAGGGATGTATGGCAGTGAAAAGCCCTCTATGCTGTCATTCGTAATAAGAATATGATAGTTAAATGCCTTCAATGATGTCATTATAAGAATATATGACTGTTAAATGTCTGCATTCATAATTCAAAACTAAAAAGATACAATACCTTGTTCAGATTGACAAACAAACAAGGCTTCCCATCATCATAGCCAAAGTTTGGAGGAGTACATTCACTTCCCAGGAGTGTTCGGTTATATTTACAGAAGCGTTGCTCATCTCCCTCATTGACAGTGTCTGGACAGTCCTTAAAGTCATCCTTTTCCTGGTATTTGGGGTCTAATGCTGAAGAGACACATAAGAATGACATATTAACACATATTATATTAGATCTCTATATTAGATCTCTATATTAGAGCTCTCTGCCAAACTATTCCATGTTCGATGTACAGAGAAAGTTTCAAGAAACATTCAGGTCATACATCCCACAGTGTTCCTACAAAATGGAAACCTGAAAGGCACAGCTTGAAACAGTATCATGTTGCATCATTGAGCAGGTTCAGAAATAAATCCATCTAGAACATCATAACAAGAAAACCTGGAACTAAGAGGTTCTGATGCCTCAATGTTTCAAATTGGATGGATGCTTGACTTGACAAAACAATGAAGGGTGCAAGTGTAAATGTTCTAAATGTGGCAGTGCTGCACATGAGGACACATGGCCATATTTGGTCGTCTACCTCACAGTCAAATCTGTTTACTCCCACCCCAGTAATTAATTCACATGCTAACTGCAACAAAACATCACCTTTCCCAACCGTCTTCTTTCAAGAAAATATCTAGGACATTCTGAAAATTCTTCCAACTACATTCTTCTATGTCCATTATCTATTCCAATGTTTGTGAAATTCCCAGATATACACAAACTCACCCACTCCATATACTGCAAGAGAAGATCCACACACCATTTAGTTCCTATAGACCAGGGTAAAGTAGCTTTGTACTTCCCAGTCCCTACCTACAATTGCACTCTACCATGTGATCTCTTACTGGTATATTTCCAGGACCAGCAGCCTTGTATTTGTGCTATGTGTTGTATTTTATGTTTTACGTATTATGTTGATGCATTTTACTTGCTTTGTGAATATTTCTGTAGAGAGTCGATGTTACCCAAGTGATTAAAGCTTTCTTTTATGTTTATTATATACATTTTCATACCACAGGTTGTGTGGTTTCCTTAATTTCTTAAGTGACAGAATGCATCACATATCACAGTATTAGGCGAGCCTTTGGACAGAGATACTTCAGGGATGGTTCAGCCTTCAAAATGGAAGACATAATGGCCAAGCAAGTCAGTTCCTCCGTTGCTGGCGGCAATCGTCCGGTTTTCGTATTGATGTCTCAAGCAGGGACCCAACTACCAAGACAGAGAGAGAGACAGACGTGTCCCGTGAAGAAGGCCCATCGAATGGGCAAAATTAATTTCCACCAAACTTGGCTTGATCGAAGTCAAAGGTGAACCACCCATGGACCCACAAGGTCTGGCAGGTTTGCTTTCTAGAAATGAGACCTCTTTATAGACAAGACATATACAATAGATACAAAGGGGAGGCATTAGATCATTCATAAAAAAGGATTATATACTTCTAAAGAAGGAGATCATGGTCACATCTTGCAATCATCTTTTTCCATCATGAACGACCAGAAATGCAAAATACAGTACAAGCCCTATGTTATGTCATTTTTTCGGAAGATTCCTGCATTGCCGATTTCATATAAAGTAATACAGTAATAATGTTTATATTATGGAGGCCCATCAACATTGTTTCAACTTACGACCACAGTAGAGATAAACTGGTGTAACCCTGAGGTATTTCCAATGTCTAAGAGTTACATTGTTTATCTTCTTTTTACTTTTAACTACTTTAATTGTAAACTTGTAGCGAGAGACAGGTGGCAGAATGCCTGGGTTGACTGTGAGGTCAACCTCCTGTATGTCTCCAGCTCCTAGACAGTGTGTCATGGTTTCACTGCTACACAAGGTTATGTCAGGAATGAAAACAATTACATTATGAGATAGATGAGTGATACCAACTAAGGAGATGGTAGAATCCCAGGCATTGGTGGTAATGTACTGACCACCAGGAATGTGTCTCTCATGTACCTTATTATTTATTTATGGATTGGGTTGTTTTCTGCAGTTCCCCCAGTTTCTTACTTTTTCTAGATATTTAAGGAGACATGGTCTCCCTTAAAGGTTTAGAAAGTTTTAGTAATTGTTGCCAAGTATTGTTTTATCCAATAAGCTATCGGTTGGTTGGTGGATTGGCAACTCATGGTGCCCACACTCTAGTAGGAATGACTTATAAAAAGGGAGGGGAATAGTTTAGGAGGATCATAATAATGATAATTATAATAATCATTATAGTATAGTAGAACAACAAAACTTGTTGGGAGGAGTTGCAGAAGTATTTTGTAGGAGTTGTAGGAGTTGGCACTGCTAGAGAGAAGGAAAACTCAATAATGTGAGGCAGACTTTATTCTCACTGACATAGTATATAAAGTTTGAGTAGTATACTTGTGAACTTTATTTCAGTCTACTTCAGTTTATATCAGTCGCATGAACCTTAAACCTGGACTGCAAAGTTTAGCTTACTGCGTAGGAACCAGACTATGGCGATCTAGTCTAATTTTGGTGCCTCTCAGCACTGGGTTCATAATGCTGAGTCGTTACCAGACATGGAGTTTCTTTCTATTGGTTGGATCATCAACAGCTGGAAGTCTCAGCTCATTTCATCTGGGAGCAAATCTGGATGTTGCATCAAGATTCACCCACTGTTGTAATAGGGAATCGAGGCAGTGATAGATACTATGCTGTTTCTCCTGGCAAGGCAGACCAGTCAAGATAGCAGACGAACCTTGGCCTTATTGTCAGCCTCATACATTTGATATTGACATGTGCAGAGATTGTGAAAGATACCACTTTAACTCCAGTTCCTGGCATCCAGAGATCTGACAGTAGTGGCACCTCTTGAACTCTGTAATGACACACACATTCACTGGAGGGGAAAGTCACAAGTCCATATACTAGTTAGATTACTGTAACATCTGTTTCCTAGTTAAGTGATTGGGCCACTTGCTGAGAATAGACATTGTTTGGCCTTTGATCAACAAGAGTAATCTCTTGACATCAACACTCTATAACTGGAAACAGTGTCCAGATGCGATAAACCACGATACACCACTTTTCCCAGTTCTTTTTGACAACAGAACAGTAGTCTCCTATATGAACAAACAGGGAAACATGGTCACATCACCCTACTGATGGCTCACATTACATAGAAACAGAATGCACTGGCAGATATCCCATCTCCAGTCATCTAGACAACAATTGTTGCAGTGAGATTTATCAGATGATGGGCAGGCCTCTAGTAGACCTGTGTGTGATAGAGACAAATAGGCAAAATCCCACCTTCTGTTGTTAAATGCTTAACCACTGGCTTGAAAAAAAGATGTCATCAATCCTGTGGAACAATCGAGATGCAAATGCCATCCCATCTACCTGCCTACTTCACATGGTTCTACTTTAGTAGTCAATGGCCAGCATCCTTCTCATTGCAACATTATAGCTACACAAACTTTCCCCATTCTATTTCACCTTCCATTCTACTTCATGACTCCTGTGTATATCAAGGTTCAATCAGCAAGTGAGGCCATTCAACAGGTAAGGTTCTGTGATTATGGAATCCATCAGGATTTAGAGAGAGATGGTTCTAACAGGGAGCTGCCAAACTTGATTATTTCAAACTAAGATCCTGGGTTCACAATCCATCTCCAGCGCAACCTGTTAATAATGTCCTTTCATTCTTAGCTAAGAGTTCATTCGGACCTATGCATAGTCCATAGCGCCAGGACATGTTCATTATGTTTTACACAGGATGCACCTTGTCCCAGATCTTAACATCTTACAAAAGGAAGTTCTTGCCAAGAGATATTTTCTTGCCCAGACATCTCTATCTCTGCATTTCTATCCTGGAAGACAACCTTAGTGCCCTTGTTTGTGCTTTGATGTGGTTTAAGTGTCACACATACAAACACACATGCACACACACACACACAGGGGTGCACCACATTCAGTTAGGACTCCAATATATTGTCAGAATTCACTAATACTAACCTAACAACAATATAAGTCTACTGAGAACCTTTGAACTGACCAACCGAGGACTTCAGGAAATTTAAGTAGAAAAGTAAGTTTTAGGGTGTTTGTGAGGAGCAGCATACTTGCTGCTGCTCTGGTGCTGGATATGCAATAGACCTACTTTTTCATTATTCATAAAACTGACCAAACCTTGACAGAGTCAAACCAGGTTTTGATGGTTAAACCCATATATTATGCAACCTGAACATATACACACATCCTAACTTGACTGCATAACTTTGGTATAGGAGGCAAAAAAACAATTATCCTTACTGTTCCAGATTGCCAATAAAGGGTCTGTCAAAGCTCTAGTCTCAGTATCGTTTTTCCAGGGCAGGGAGTACTCTATCCTTTCAAACTTGAAAGCTGGAGCAAATGCAATGCCTGTGAAGGAAACAAGAATAGTAGATAGCAATCAATCACTGCAAGAATGGACCTATCAAGTTATGTTTTTACTGGTGATGGTCCAAAATGGAAGGCATTGTTTCATTTAGTACAAATTTAATTATACACAAATTTATCAAAGGGATACCCCCTCCCATTATACCTCCCCAGTGAACAGTTAATTACCTAATTTGTAGCCCCCATGCAGTCAGTCTGCCAGTAGGAACATCACCCAGGATACCGTTACAAGCACCTAACACAGTGGACTTGCCCCAACCCACCCAAATCCCTGGCTGAAACTAATGCCTCTCACTAAGGGACAGTCCTTGCCCATATCCATGCTGCTTACAGATGAACACACACCACACAAGTGTCCTCCTGGAAACTTTAAGCAGCAAATTACCTGAAATACAAAACTCTTTCTTCTTCCTCAGGCATATTCTACTTCCCCATCCACTATGTTATAACTATCATGACACAATGGTGACAATGAGTCTCATAAAAATAAACTTGTTTTGAAATCCGATGTTTCAAACATGAAACACTATACATGTCATTGCTTGGTTTTAGATCCCAGGTTCTTTCTTGATTTGTTTTTAATTGCAGTAGTGGCAGTGTGAGATTTCAACAGACTAAACCAGTCTTTAGAAAGATTTTTTAACAATACA
>JAODAG010276249.1:0-11576 GCA_027574785.1 Orphnurgus asper | reverse complement strand
TGGTTGGTATTCCTACACCCCGATCATCATTGACAGGTGAGGGATGGACGAGGGTAATGGTTGGTATTCCTACACCCCGATCATCATTGACAGGTGAGGGATGGACGAGGGTAATGGTTGGTATTCCTACACCCTTGTCATCATTGACAGGTGAGGGATGGACGAGGGTAATGGTTGGTATTCCTACACCCTGATCATCATTGGCATGTGAGGGATGGACGAGGGTAATGGTTGGTATTCCTACACCCTGATCATCATTGGCATGTGAGGGATGGACGAGGGTAATGGTTGGTATTCCTACACCCGTATCATCATTGACATGTGAGGGATGGACGATGGTAATGGTTGGTATTCCTACACCCTTGTCATCATTGACAGGTGAGGGATGGATGATGGTAATGGTTGGTATTCCTACACCCTGATCATCATTGACAGGTGAGGGGGGTGGACGAGGGCAAGGGTGTAACATGTAGCAACAGTAAACACAGTGCATGCACATACAGTACTCAAATGCGTTTATTCTTTATTTATTTTGGCATGCTTGTAGAATGGTATGTTTTGTCATACACCGAGGAACAAAAATATCTATGCAGGGGTTAGACTCGGTTTCAAACCAAGGAAGAACATAACAAATAAGATTTCAATAATTGAAACGGGAAAGAAAGCGGATTTACAATGAATTGAGTAGTACAACAATTTCTTTCAAAATTTAAAGTGTGTTTCATGTGGGTGGCATGTGAATGTGAAGAGAGAGAGTTTGTCAGTCAGTCTACAGTGAGTCTAGAGAACGAATGCCATAACAAAACGCATTGGCCGGTATGAAGGAAATTAAGGAATGACCACCCTCTCATTAAAACAATTATTATTTGTAATTGTTACTACACCTGATACCACATTTACACGTACCAATGTGCGTTTAGGCGGCACAGATTTGGGGCACTTCGATTGATTAAATATATGGTTAAATATGATTTAACCACATCGGGTACATATTCATATCAAAATAGCTTAATTAATTAATAGTTAGTTAGTTACCCAGCTATTTCGCATTACTGTGATCAGAAAGATCACAAGCATATAAATCAATTAATCTGCAAACTTGGTAACTGAAGGAGATGAGTAGGATTACTATTTCATGTTTCCCCATTTGTACCATATGATATCGTGAATTAGTACCGTCCACATGATATAGTAATATTAGAACCGAGCGATTGAAATAGTGAATTAGTACAATACACCACTATAATTGAGAATTATTTCTAAGATCGAGCATGTTTGTGAGTCCGTCAAATGATTCGGCAAGCCAACAAAATAAAGAGGTGAATTGGCATGCCGAGCTCTTTCAAGCTTTACATTATAAATGAACAGAACAAATACCTCACGGATTCAAGCACACAGGCAAGTTTAATTAACACGGACACTCTGCGTGCAGTGACATCATATTCAGCAAATTCATGTACAGCGCGTCACGTATTTTCGTCAGCACTCAAACATGTCAAACGATTTTAGGCTACAAAAAACACGAAATATTTCGAATCGTTTACTTAACAGTGTACCAGAAGGAACGTAACCCTGATGCAGTTTATGAAGACAAAAGTGGTTGAACGGGACAACCCTGATTGGGCGTAACTGGCAGGACCCATTCATCATATCATTACTTGTTTTTACTTTTATGAGATTGGCCAGGTGCATAGCATGCAAGGCGGGGGGGGGGACCACGGTCTCAGGAAGAAGTTAGTATTCATATCGATTTACATGCCATGTCACCATCTATTGTAGCAATATTGTATTCTGTCAAGGACTACTTGGATTACAACAGAGAAGACAAGATTGTGGACATTTCAGTTTCTTTTCAACGACAGGCAAATCAATCCGCAGATTTCTTACCTAATGAGACCATCATGGGGACAGACGACAGCCTTCCAACAATGATAATATACCATGGCGTGACAATTATACTACCTTCAGTTTAGGTAAAGCCATTATTAGAGAGTCGGAGGTTTATATGACCAATTGTAAGAACCAAGGAAACCATAACTTGCTTGCATAGAGCAGGAACCTACTTCCTTTCCTGAAGTTGGTTGTTATAGCAAAGGTGCACCTACGAAGGATACATTAAACGAACCAGTAATTCGACCATAACACAGGCACTGTGTAGTACAACATTCCGTGCCCATTATGTCCGTTCTTATTCGTTTGCATAGTTACTTCAATAAACTACGGAACAAGTGTTTGCTTGGAAATTGAGTAAATATTACTTTTGCTGACAGTTCCAGTATCGTTTATATTATGCCACAGTTGTTATGGCAACTCAAACCCAATGACCACAATGCTTACAAGTCATTATTAGTCTATTACGGTACCCGAGTCTTAACGGTCCATTGTTACGGACTGGAGTATGGATTAGAAATGTTTAAGAAAGTACGTCGCCGCAGTGTCACAGGCAGTCGTTTCAAAAACATCCAAACATTTTAATCACTGTACTTCATTTTAATTTCCAAGTATGAAAATCTCTCCATTTGTCAGTTTACAGAATAGACCTGATTGGTCGGGAGGGAGAGATTAGACAGGTACATTCACTTGGCATATTTTATAAAAAAAAAATTATAAAAAACCAAGCCACTAAACGCACAAACCCATTTTACTAATTTTTTCTTCAAATCTCTGTAAGCTGCTTTAACATTGACATAATTATTCAAAGTTATAGATTGTGAAGTACCAGCTGTTATTGTTCACGCTGGCGTGTGACCCTTGACATTGCAGAGTAAAGGTTTCGTGAAATATGTTCTCGCCAGCTGTCCTCTCATCTACTGTATGAGTTCGACAGTTATCAGGTGGTATTTGGTATTTCAACAGTGGCCAGAAGTTAGGATAACATCATATTGCTACAATTCTTGTTAAACAGTTTACCAATGAGGTGTTGTTGATCTATAACACTAGGGTAGAGTCCTGTGACATATTTTTGTACTTGTACTTGTACTGTGTCACTTTGTCACATTTACTTCCAATGCAAAAGAAGGTCCTGGCACACGATGGACAGCCCTCCTCCCTTCACGAAATCAAATAGAAACACGATGCAATCTAATACTCCAGTTTCCCTGGATTTTCTGCGAAATCAAAGGTTATTATCGATGTCAAAGGTAGTACCAATGGAGTACAAACTGAAGAAACTCAGAGGAGAGGAGAGTACTCAAATTGAACCAATTTCCAGGCTTTCACAGTGCCCGCACCAAAACACTACTGAAGAAAAATCATCGTCGATACAGAGTAATGTTGCAAATGCAAGTGAATACAACTACCAGCAGGAAATTTCAAGTGTTATCTGAACATAACTTATTGCAACATCATTAATAATATTAATAAATGCATTACAATGGATTGGATATAGTTTAATTATATAAAAATAAATTTGGTCTGTTGAGATCTTTGTATCAATAGAAGCAGAAAAATCTGAAAAACTGGCCCAGTATCTGAGATTGCTACTTCAAAGTTAAAGGCATTATTATTTATTCCAGGTGCCAGGTTAGAGACTCTTAGAATTTTGGCACAATAATTTAAGTGAAAATGCCGTAGCATCGTTCATCGTTTCCCCAATTTATCATTTCAGTTCATTTATAATTTTCACAATTGATCATTTCTGTTCATTGATCATTTCACCCAATTATCATTTCTGTTCATTCATCATTTCCCCCAATTATCATTTCTGTTCATTCATCCTTTCCCCAGCTTTATAATGTATGTTCATTCTTCATTTCCCCCATTCAACAATTCTGTTCATTCATCATTTCCCCCATTTATCATTTCTGTTTATTCATCATTTCCCCATTCATCATTTCTGTTCATTCATCCTTTCCCCACTTTATAATATATGTTCATTCATCCTTTTCCCACTTTATAATATCTGTTCATTCATTGTTTCCCCCAATTATCATTTCTGTTCATTCATCATTTCTCCCATTGATCATTTCTGTTCATTGATCATTTCTGTTCACTGATTTCAAACATTTAACATTTCTGTGCATTCATCCATTCCCCCCATTATCATTTCTGTTCATTCATCATTTCTGTTCACTAAACCGTACAATCTGTTTGAAAGAATCAAACGTAAGATATTTGTTAGAAGGTATACACCCGTCAACTCTAGACCCACTAAGACAGTCCTCAATCACACCAAGAAACAACGAACTATAGTCATGTGCCACGACGTCCTCCGACCTTTTAGTCACGCATGCTCCCCGTTGTACCCAATGGCTTATTGGCTTCCTTTGGCTTGTAAGTGACTATACCCGCCTCAAACTGAAATAACAAGCTGGACCGTTGTGCAGGGCAAAATATAGATGTAATGCAGCCAGTTGACCCGCCCCTCCCAGGAAATTTCCTTGAAAATGGCTGGTGCCTCACTAAAACATCACCCAAAATTATCCGGAAGCATCGGGACTGCGGACCACAACCACGACACAAGTCCGTGTTTAACGTCTCCAAACGAAAAAGGGCTTACATTTGAGCAGCAAATGCCGTACGAGTACGCACAACTGCAAGGAAAAACTGTGGAATCGAGGTGGTAGGCTTATAGCCGAAAGAACATAATACCATCGCTCCACGAAAAACAAAATAATAATAATAATAATACCCCCCTGCCCCCTGGGAGCCTTAAGTCCCCCTCCAGAAATAAATAGATGCTTTAACATGTTCAACACACAAACTTTTAAATCACTTGGAAAAGCCGTTGAAAATAATTTTGACGGAAATTTGATGTTTCGGAGTACTCTTAAAGCGAGTGACGTCACACGTATTTCATCGTGCACCTTTAAAGAAGATTTCTGGTCGAAGATGAGATCTTGGTAAAAGTGGGAATCATGGCTCGGTGTCTTTCTTGTCTTCTTCTTTCGCCTTGTTCTTCTGCTTCCCGCCCTGTTTCTTCTTGCCCTTGCATTCTTCGATCGGCGCTTGCTTCACAAACTTAATGAGTTCCGTAAGCCCTGCCAAGGGATCAAAGGCAAAAAACAAATCTTGATTTTTGAAAGTGGATACCAAACTTTTTAACAACTGAAATGCAACAGACACATATCGATGCCAAAACAAACAAAAAAAATAAGAAAACTTGATGTTATCATGAGGAAATCAGGAGTCCTACTTTTCTCCTCCCTCTGGATTATACTAAAAGTATCTACGTTACTCAAAGACATCTCTTGTACTAGGAAGAAAAAGAGTTTTCCTGTTGCTATTGAAAAAAGGGACATTATTTTACTCAAAATAGTAGGAAAATCCTATATCCTGTCATTCTTGTTAGCATAAATTAGCACATACTGTATAAACCAATGGAAATGAACATTCATTCCAGAGTAAGGTCTACATACATACAAGCTTAATTCTGAGTTATAATAATGTATACTAAAGTAGGCTAGGCTTAACCATTGTATGCTAATGTCAGTGTCCTATATTTTGACCCATTTTAAGTCGTAAATTATGCTGCTTTAAGTGTATCCCAAATATATCTGTGATATATGTTTGAAAGCCATGACATATCTTTATAACATAATACACCAAAATACCGGCCTGTCAATAACAGAAATACCGCATACCTCCTATCGCCGTGAAGTCAGGCAGACGACCTCACCGATTTACATCGTCGATATCGCTAATTTAATCGTTGCTCAAATGCGGAAAGAAATAACTAAGGGTCATCCGACATTCCATAAAGTAAGCTTTCTTCAAGGATCTAAAATAGTAGCAGAGTATAAGCACAAAAAGCAGATATTCCGCTACAAACTGGCAACAGCTACTCTAAACAAATCCGGCCAGCTCACTATGAGCAAGGTTAACCATAGCTCACCCTCTGGCATGTAATGCCTCAGTGCCTCCGGTACTGATACGCCTTCTTCTGTTTGATTGTTTTCGAGGATGGCGCACACCACCCGGGTGCTCGCGCACATCGTCGCATTCAGCATGTGGACGAAATCCGTCTGAAAGAGAAACACGCATCTGTTTATAATTACGCCTTCTTTGTGTTTGGATTGTTTGTTTTTTCGTGGATGGCACACACCACATGGGTATAACTCACTCACTCACGCACATCGTCCCATTCAGCACGTGGACAAAATCACGTCTGAAAGACAAACACACATCCATACAAATGTAATACAGAGCTCTGCTTTTATGTGGGGAATGAGGGAATATGTATGACAGTATTCACTAGATGAACAAACTATATACCTTCACATTCCGGGGATGTCAACATCTCCTGACAATGCCAAACCAACTCGATCCGTAAAAAAAATAAAAAAAGCAAACACGGCGAGGTCATGAAGAGGTCACAGGTCCAACCTGGCTCTCTCTCTCCACACAATCACCCAAGACACACCCATATATATTACAATGCCACAAAAATCGTCTTCATTCCCCGAAAACACAAGAAAAATTAACATTACACTCTGCCAATGGCACGGACACATGGTGTTAAAATAAATGTTCGGGATATATTGAATAAGACTTATCAACATATAATAGACGAGGACTGTCCAAAATAATCAAATATGGGCTTAAGAAATTGTGTGCGTGCGCATAGCAGGAAGGGAGGGGGGACGGGGGTTGGCTGGCGACACTTTGAAATTTACATATGAATATGGGCACATTGAGTTTCTAAGATTGGAAGAAGATGAACAAAGGCCCTCATCCCAATTATCCTTCGGCGAGCTAAGACATGATTATATATATAATCGTGACTTACCTGGGCATTCATTTTCTTGGTCTGACCATACCGGATGAGGAGGCGCCTCGACTGGTAGTCTGTACAATTGGAACAAGAGACCAGCTCCCTGTAGGCCCCGGATCCAGGAAACCAGGCCTCCAAATCGAGTTTCTTAGCGGCAGCGTTGTTCAGGGCGCCTGGAAATTCGGGAGAGATGGAAACGACCGCTTACGGCGACCAGGAAGGACTATATGGGTACTGTGGACGGACTGGGTACAGCCAAGCAGAGTCGTCAACGTGCGGTATTTTTTATTTGTTTTTATGAAAAACTATGTCCATCCGATCGTAAGGTGTTTCACCCAAGAGGAGAAATCTCCCAGGAAGAAATCGGCTTTCCTTAATCTACTGACCCTATACCCTGCCAATCTGCACGTTCTGGGTATATTTGGTGCTGATGTGCAGGATCAACATAGAAATAACTGAATCAAATCAAACACAATTATAATCACATGTTATAAAGTTTTAAAAGCCAACACTAGAAAGATAGAGAGAAGTGCCAGGACTGAATATCACTCATTAACATACTATCAAACAACAACAACAACTTCCAGTATCTCAAGTGAGAATAATAAATCCCCATTCTCTATAACTCAAGAAAAGTTATCTAAATTGTTTCAGCTGGTGTTTTTCCTTGCTTGGGAAAGGGGCATTCTGTCCAGTCACCCTCCTATTTCTCCATTTCGAAGTGTTAATAAAGTCACCGAAGGAAGAGTCCAGGGAATTTGATCTCCTTATGTAGGTTAATTAATCTGTCTGCACCTCATGAACATCTCTCCTTTGACCTCTGGCAATTACCAACCACTGTCCGGGAAATAGTTATATGGCTACTAAAAAACTTAGTGGTCAAGTAGATCCAGCTGGACTTTTTATTATCTGCTTTCTCTGAAGTGTAAACAGGACAAATATTTCTCGACATATATATCCTGCTGCGACTGCTCCACTAACTTTTGAAGAGTTTTTTGAAAAATTTGAAGTACCAAGGAAACCACAACAAATTGCTTTGGCATAACTCAGGAACTGTAAATAGGTTAATAGTTATACGGAGCGTGCTTTGTCCATCCAAGCTTTAACCGCACACAGCGATCTCACGCAGAATGGTCATCAATCAAGGGAAGTTTATGACTGGGGTAGCATTAAACGACCAGTTTTAATGTTTCGGACCCCATTTTTAGTGTCGTGGACTGGGGTCTGGAAGAGAAAGGTTTTAAGCACAGGTGTAGCGGCATGATTGCCTCGTGTAATTGTGTCTATAGCTCATTTAAAATTTGATAAACGACTTCAAATTTGGTCAGAGACTGTACGTGTTCCAGAAGTTAAACGTCATGTCTGTATTAAGATTCAATCTAGTCATCGTGATTGAAGAAACAAATTGCACATCGTATTCTCACTCCATAAAATTCATCAGGAAGGACAAGGGAAGGAGGAATGGTTACTATACTTACCCGAGACAATGTTTACAATACGATAAGGTATACCCAACGACTGTGTGAATTCTTCTGCATTCTGAATCATTTCGTCGAACATTTCCCAGGACTTGTTATCCTCCGGCGAGGTTATACAAAATTGTTCGACCTGAATCGGCGAAAAAATTACAAAAAGGATTTCTTGAAATAAGCCATCTCAAGTGACCTATTCCCCGGATGAAGGTCGTTCGGTTTATATGCATGTGACACCACTTTGAGAAGGCCTGATCAAATGCGAAGGCCTTTTGATCGGGATAGATGGCGTGGCTATCGATCCATAGGTTTTCAGCATCAAGTGCCTCCGAACTACACACATAGACATTCAAAATGTAAAGAGTATAGGAAATTTAGTGACAACGCAGGTTTGAAGAGTGGCAGAAAGCTAACGTTAAACGCCCTTTTTTCATTCCAAAACTTGAGCCTTTCTAAGTTATCGATGAATGAGGATGAGGGATTAGCCATGCAACCGACCCTGGGATGAGACTTCTATACGTAACGCTTTTTACTATCTGTGTTTCATTGATTTTCTGGTACGAAAGCCAAACAAATAAAAGTCATGCAGCAGAAATGTTTGCAACGGTTATCTGCGGTGGTTGGCTTAGAACAAAATTCAAATTGCTTTGTTTTGCTTTTTCGTTCGAAAGTCTCGAAAAGCCAAAGACCTGAATATTTAATCATCACCATCTTAACAAGATGTGACTACTACTGGTAACAGTTAAGACATCCTTCACTTCATTCAACAGACAAATAAAAAAAAAACAAGCACGCACCTTTTCAAACTGATGTACCCGGAATATACCTCTGGTGTCCCTTCCGTGAGACCCCACCTCCTGCCGAAAACAGGTAGACAACCCGGCGTATTTCTTAGGTAGTTCGCTGGTGGGTAACCATTCGTTTCTATGGTAGGCGGCGATGGGCTGCTCGGACGTTGCTATGAGATATTTCTCTTCCATGGTAGTATCGTCGTCCTTCTCGCTTCCTTTTCCGACGACCTATTTACATAAATTAAAAACCATTCTCAATAATCCGGGATAACATCCATCCACTGAAGAGGACCAATGAGACTGAAAATGACCTTGATTAAGACTGAACATGATCTTGGTTAAGACTGATTACGTTCTTAAGTATGATCATGATCTTCCTTAGGACTGATAGCCACTATGATGAAGATGGGTTTCATATTGATAAGGACTGACAATAATTGACAACAAATAATTAAGATCTTGATTAAGACTGATCATGATTACGACTTACATGACCTTGATGAGGACTGATAACTACTCTGATTAAGATGATTATCGTGACTTTCATTAAGACCATTTGTGATCTTGAGTAAGACTGATCTTGACTTTGATTAGGACTGATTATGAAATGATTATGACTTTGATTAAGAATGGTTATGATCTTCATGCAGCGACACCTGCCCGTAAAGTCTTTCTCATCCAGGCCCCAGTTCATAACACAAAAAATGGGGTCATTAAAGCCAACCCCAGTAATAAATTTCCCTTCATTTATGACCAATATGCTGTGGGATCGTTGTGTGTGATGACACCTTGGATTGACATACAACCCTCACAGGCTGCAGGCAGTATTCTTCTGTTTGTGACTTTCAAAGAACAAGTTGTTGTGGTTTCCTTGGTACTTAAAATTGGTCATAAAGTTCTGATCTTGACTAAGACTGATTAAGAATGATTGCAATTTTGATTAAGAGTGATTGTGATTTAGATTAAGGCTGAATGTGATCTTGATTAAGACCGATTATGATCTTGATTAAGACTGGTTTTGACATTGACTATCACCTGAAGCGTAAGGTAGATTTTGATTCTCACTGATCATGATATTTTCAGGAGGTACCACGTTTCTCACCTTGTAGAGTTCGTCATCAAACTGGCTCAGCTGGGCGACTTCCTGCATCACCTCCTTCCTCATGACGAACGGAGTGTAGAGTGGCGTGAAGCCCTTACCGTAGAGAATCCTCAGGGCATGCTGCTGGACTGCAAAGGAAAGAAACAATGCTGGTCCCTACCGGAGAACAAACCAGCACAAAAAAATACAATGTACATTTGAATAAATTATTATACCGTTTTGTTACCGGCATTGATGCAGGGAGGGATAGAGAGGCCAGCCTATACCACTGATACTACGGGTGTAGAAGCGTTTTTTTGTAAATGATGCGGCGGACAGCAAACATGGGCATGCGGTGCAGAGAAATCTTTCCTCTCAAGTTTCCAAAAAAATAAAAATAACATCCTAAAGCAGGTTCCAGTGTTGGAAGAAAAATACTGCTGATGGGCCTGGTATTATGCTTCTGAATAAAATATAACCATATTCAGAGTACTTCCAAAAACTATGCAGATAAACTGCATTTACCTCTCCACAAAGGCCCTCTCATTAAACATTTTCAATAAAGCAATCTGCGATTTTTCTTTTCAAATGTTTGCCGGGATTCTTGGGTTTAAAGTGACGAAAGTTCGCCCATATGAGAATAACGCTCAAGAACAAAAGACCTTCCTGCTTCAGACGTTCTCGAACCAGACTTCTGCTATGCGTTATTTTTTAATTTAATTTTAATTAAAACACAGGAACCCGCTTTTAACAGCTGGGAAACGCCGAAACCCACGCACGACCGCTGCACCATTCGGCGTTGCTCGGAATGATTTAACAACCCGGCAAGTTAAAGCATCTACGTGTACCAACCTTACCTTGAGAAAGTAACCCCTACTACCGGACACGACAGCCCCCCTCTCACCGTCCATGCCGTCGATCATGTGTATGAGGTCCACGTGAGAATACTTCTTCTTCACCTCACAGTCTCCGTGCGTCCTCTCGATGCCGTTCTCCTCCTGCGATCGAAAAAACAACGCGAGATAACACAATTTTGGGTTAGGATAAAGGGTTGGGCAGCAGCATTTTCAGGCTCATTGGAGAAAACCCTACAGGTCCGCGATGGTCATCGTGGATGAACACCGGGGCTTTTAGCAAGCTTTCTCATTTTGACCACGTTCAAAAGGGCGATTCCAGTTTTCAACGTAACCACAATGATTTAATTAATTTCTTTTTTTTTAACATAATATTTTGAGTGACCCTCCAGAAAATATTTAAATTCCCATTTTTTCCCCAAAATTTCACAGAACAATCTTCGATTAATGCATAATCATGAGCTTAAGAAGCTGGGCACTCGATGCATTTTTGAGATATGCCCACTGAGAAATATACATTTTGCATTCTTTTCATTGATTTACGTACAACAGGAAGTGTTTAAATCCAAATGATTATACCAAATTTTGCAACAATTAATGCTCTCTCTACACTACTGTTAATATACATGTGGGAATCATTTGGGAAGAGAGCTCAAGACATTGATG
>JAODAG010276139.1:0-12819 GCA_027574785.1 Orphnurgus asper | reverse complement strand
ATATATATAGGCCTATTTTTAGTATCTTTAAAATTAGATTAGTCATTCATATATTTCATAAATTCCAACATATATCATATTGGAAATAGAAAAACCTTTTCAGAGTCTTAACACAAATAATAAATACATCTATTCAAAGCAATCAGGAGAAAGTCTTTTTTTCTACTTAACAACTCCAAAGTATCTCACAGTTCACAAAAGCATTCTTTAATCTAGGTAAAAGTGTTCCTTAAACCTGTAACGAAAATTTCAATTTAAAAATGAATTCATTACAGTTTATAGGCTCTTCCACCAATTTCTTACTATAAATATGTTTCATCTAAAATATCAGATAATTAAATGCGTGTTTTTGCAGTGTCAACTTATATCCAAAAAATTAATTTTGTTTAGAGAAATAAAATATCTCTTAAAAATCATCATTTCTGTATCCAAAATAAACGTTGAAACTTTTTGACACTTTTTGACAAATGAGGTATAATCTCGCTACAAAAGGTACATTCAGAATTATCTTGTACCAAACTCTCTGACAGACATAACAAGGGCTAACCATATATTTGTCCATTGCTGCTCAGAAAATGTAAACATCTGATCCCATTTCCGCTTTGCAGTTGGTACCTTAAATTAACCACTGATTTAATTATAGAATCATAAATATATCGTGACACTGGTGGTATTTTATGTATTACTTCCAAAGGAGAGTCATGGATATTTGAGTCCCTTATACTTGTTTTCCACTCGCTAGGAATGCAAGAAACATTCCATAGTATAAGGTGAATGGAAATTGTTTAATAGAGTATTTTTGCAGAACATGGTTAAATGGTAGTAAATGTTTATTATCGTCAAACAGGTCCTTAACATAAATTACACCGTTATTGTAAATGGGCTTATATCAAAAGACTTTATAATTTATTTTCATAAAATCAATGTTCCAAATAATCTCCTCACTATGATTATTTTTGATATGTAGCCTACTTCACGCTGTGCAAATATCCTTGTCAATTTTCTTGTAAACAATTCATGATTGATTTCTGTTGATGAGAGACCCAAATGTTCATAAAATTTCTCCGCCGTGTTTATTATATACGGTACGTAATAAATTGTTATTCTTCAATTGAAAATCCCCTCCCCGAAAAGCGGTATAACGTTGCACCTGCCTTGATCGAATCTAACATTTGTTTCGAAAATTGTTTGCCTATTACTTTGACTATTGGTGCGTATTACTTTGACTATTGGTGCCTATGACGTTGACTACTGGTGCCTATTACTTTGACTATTGCTGCCTATTACTTGACTAACCCTAGCATTTATATGAAATCTGCAGCCACCTTCCGAATCTAAGTGAAAGTACCTGGTTGACCCCCTAGCATTTGTCGCAGAAAGTGCACCCGCTCCCTCTTCTACTAGTGGTAGTAACGGTAGTAGTAGTGGTGGTAGTAGTAGTAGTAGTAGTAGTAGTATATAATACTAGTGGTATAGAATGTGTCATAGTGGTGTAGAGTGTGGCGTAGTGATGTAGAGCGTGTCTAGCACCCGATGCTGCTTTCGTTCGGACTGTAAAAGCCAAGGATATTATTGGGCGTATTGATACGTCCTACTCATGACTCTGTTGGAGGACAAATCTATCATTAACACATGTGCACTATTTAATCATCATTTACATCAGGACTAGGTTCACCTTAAGTCACTAAGAAAAACACTGTGCTCCAAATCCAAACTACAGCAGCAGCAGTAACAGCATTAGCAGTATACCGCGACACCGACTGAGCTCAGCTCCACTTCATTTGCAACCTTTTGACTGCATTTTAAATGAATCATTGTTCCCGTGGCAATAGATATTATAGTGTACATTGTCATACTATTGGATACGAGGAATTTTCCACGGATCGGAAACTTTCAACAAACAGTATATCCAGTTGCGATATTGTTAATTTGCAGGGTTTATGTGTTTCCTCCTATAGCTTGATATCACAAATACATGGTGAAACGTATATTTATCCTGGTCAACCATCCATGACATTGGTTTCATGAGCTTGCATCTTTGTCTGTATACGTCACATCATAGGAAGTACCGATTCATTTCAAAGCGGTCTGAAGATTCTTTCTTCACATCTATATGCTGTTGTCTGATAAGCTGTTGCTTTCTGTCGAGAAAACGTACATCTCACAATTATTCAGAGAAACATGCGGTATTTACATTCACTTTTTCTTTGATTTTATATCTAAAGTCTTATGTCACATTACTTAATAATGCTTATTTCACTGTAATTCATACTACTACTAATTGACTCGTGTTATACTTCTACCCGAGGAGTACTGGCCATGTGTAACAACAAGTGACCAGATAGGATGAGTCTCCAGAAGGTATGAAAAATGGAACGTTGAGAGCATGGATGGATGTCTAGAAGTGGCTGTGGGGACGGGTTGAGATGGCGCTGACTGCAAGCTGTTGAGTGCTGTTAGAGTCTCGTCTGCTATGCATTGTTACTGGATAACAAGGCAGTGGTATTGATTGTAATTCAAATTAAATTATTAGGCTTTATATCTGGAGCGACCTGCGCTGGCTAAGAGAGGCTGTTAAACAGCCACCCGCGACATATTACGCGGTTAGTTTGGGCCAACGGTACAGTGGCATACGACGGTCCCTCGATTGGTTTATCACAAGGACACTGTAAGCGTAACTGTATTTGAAGGAAATATGTATAGGTGCTTTTGTAACGTTTGTAAAGTTTATGTCACAACGATCGACGGCGCCAAGTATTGTATTCTTAATCAGCCATCCATGAAATGTGTTGTTACGAGCTTGTATATTCCATGTCTACATACTTATATACTCTTTATACACCGAATATTGTAATTAAGTATTGCGGCATAGCTAACCTACTGTGTATGTTGTGATAAAATCTGGATATTGGACCATCGCAGATTCCGCCCCTGACGGTCGTGACGGCCATTTTACAAAATGGCAGCCGGAAATGACAATTTTTTGGGGCATATTTGCTAAAATTTCAACACTTGTTATAACTGTTTTTATTAATAGAAAATTAATGATATCTTCAGAAATGATTAATCAATAATTTAACCAGGATTAGAAGCAACTTAAAGGGGTATTACCCCATTTTATACCAAATTACACTACTTTTATCAATCGTCTTTATACTTGGTGAAGACATCTGGCAAGTCCAACATTGCCTTCTCCGACCAGCTAGGGCTAAAGGAAGACGGATGATGGCATGTATGAGCCACATTGGACAACACTACCAGAGGCATCCAAAGTATGCTATGAAATAGTAAGATTTGACTGCAACTAGCAGAAGAGATGCTGTATGGAGAATAAGTGCAAAGTAACGTAAAAACCTCCACTTGAATGCACAGGCATGTGTGGGTGTGAAGCAGCTTGTTGACAAAAAAAAAGTTGATTCGAGTTCTATAATGGAAGGTTATGATTTTAACACCAATAATACAGCAAGCCGGATGGTTTGCGTTATCGAAAGGTAATTGATAATGCATCATTGAGTCACATCTGTTTTGTGTGGAGAAACAATTACATTACAGGAATATTAATAATGACCAAAACGGGTATGACCAGTTTACGGTAACATTTAACTGAATGTGTTCTGAGTTTTAGGCATAATTATAATTTCTTAGCGGTGTGATGTCTGTATTAGCAGTGCTTGGCCCGATACATGACCGCCCGGTAGGTTGCTCGATTTACATGCTGTTCAAGAGCTGCCCTTGTTGACGGAATCTGTTACATAAGGTTTCCTAGAGAAGATTTTCTGTCGAGCTTTGTTAATGTCTGTACATGTATTGGTCCTGTCGTAGAGCAGGATGACGAATCTTTCGATAGTAGTCAAAACATCTTCTGGTATGACACTAGGTGCACAAACTAATTTCAGGAGTACATCAGTAAGTTCTGGCAGGGTATGCCAGGTTCTCCATGCAGTCTTCTTACCATGTCCAACAAAGCTAGAGACAGTATCTCAGCCGCTAAGCGCATGGAACATTGGGAGTGTTCGTGCTTTATTGGGTCCACGGCTTTATGCTATTGTGTGAGATGCCAAGTAACGGCTCTTCCCTGTTCCAAATGCTAGCCACAGTTCAATGGGGATAGCAGAGAAAATCCTGTTGGTCTTTTGCACAGTGAAGTTTCCAGCAGTAAACGTCTTGTTTACTTCAGGGTGTTTTGTTGGGAGTTCACCCATATATCTTAGATGGAACAGGAATTCATCTAACATAGTTTGTATGATCTAGGGCATGGAACCAAGTTGCAAGCTCTGTCAGGGCGTCAAGGTACATTTGAAATGATCCCAGCCGCAGGGAACGTATACAGATCAGTACGCATAGTTCCAGCTTCATGGCAGTTGCCCAATACCGAAAATGAGGACAGTATTTCTCTCTTTGTTTGCACCAGTCGTCGAACTCCAGCTTGGTATGGTCATCTCCTGCACATGTCAGTCAATAATTATAGCGGTCATAAGCACGGCGTTGGAGTATAACAATGCGGACACTGTTATTTTATGGGCTCTTCGTGTACGAGAAAGGTGTGCTGCACGCAAGAAAGAGGTTGTAATATCAGCTTGTACCAGTGCTTGTACCCATCCTCTACCTTGTAACCAGTCGCCAAGATTGTAAGCAGCCATCTCAATATGTTGACCATCAAACATTATGACAAACTTATCTTCTCCATAATTCTCTGGCCATTTCCACTGGATTTGTTTTGCAATGGCAAACAGTGGCTGACCAAAAGCGATTACTGGTGCCTGTCCTGGGTTCAGATGTTTCACTGCTTTCCTGATGATATCCATGGAATGTTTGGTCATTGTCACTGTGTGAGCACTGTCAAGAAACAGTGGAAACAGGGCACTAGGACTGACATATGATATGGTCCTTGGGTGGTTGTTGACTTGCATGGTATGCAACCAATGATGTATTTTCAAAACTCTCAGTTTCACTTGCTGAGTTGTCTAGTGTGATCAAGCCAACGGTATTCGAGCTCTGTGTGTTGCTTGAAGCCATCCCTGCTCAGGGATGTTACACTGGTAGCTGATACATATTGATTCTTTATGCTGCTGGTGACATGAGGCACACCAGTGCAGTGTATGTGAAATATATTCATTCAATCACAGTTCCAACAATTATACTTACTGTACCACTCATTGATCAATACAAAACATGGTATAATTAATCACAACTCTGTTGGTTAATTAAATCAACATTTTGCCCCATATTCAGCATGTTTTGTATGCATATAGACCACGCTTAACCATTCAACCATTTTGTTTGTTGTAATTTTAATATATAATGTCAACGGATGATCCTAAAAAGAAGCAGTGATACCCATCTGAAAGTACAATATCCCCTCTTTCAGAATATATGAATGGATTCATTCCTAATGCATACACATATTCGTGATAAATGGGATATAGTATCCTATGCACTAAGTGTCTAGCCTAGGCTTACATTAGCCTAACGCAATTTAGTTAGGCCAAAGTCTACTAAAATGGCCAAAATTTCTTTCTTACGAATTGTAAGAAGATTCCGCTTGATATAAATAACAGGAGGAATAGTCCCAATAATATTTATATGAAGCTTGGCCAATTTGAGAAAATCTAAGCCCATTTTGGGGCAATTTACTTACAGAAATTTTAGGTCTTGGTTGTCTTTTTTGAAAACAAATTGAAATTGTGAAATATGCTAGCGTTCGCAGACAGATAAACAGCATTTTAGCCTCATACTTGATTATATTTTAGAAGAGTATACAGGAAAAAACGGCTTATGGCGGACATTTTCGAAAATGGCTCCCAAAGCCGTCATGGGCATAGATTGATTTGGCCCAACATCCAAATATATTTGTAATATATCACTCTACTCATATACCAAATCCCTTGCTTTTATCACAAAATGCACAATTCTGATCATATTTTGAGTTATGCCGCAATACTCTGACTCATTGTAAAATAACCTGACAGAGACAATAGATTCTTTCGTTCACATGCAGACTAGTTACTAATAATAGGCCGAGTATATGCTACAACAAACAATTCAGTTCCAATATTAGCCTAGTCTTGTAACTGCGTTACGATTACCCCTTGCCCACTGAAAGTCGGCATACTTTTCTTTCTCCTAACATTTACCGTGTTACGTTCCAAGCCTTTCCATGCGATGTATAGGTTAATGTTCGACCAACGTTATAGATTAGGCTAGTGCGTTGTTATCCTAGAGCATGCCACTGTATATATATACTATCTCACACACTTGTATATACACGAAATGTATCGTAGTTAGTCATGCTCAAGGACTAATGCAGTGCATGCAAGGTTTTCGTTTAGTTATATCTCTTGAACTTTCGTCAACATAACTGTGCGCCTACTATCCCAGAAGATATAGAAGTCTATAGCCCAATATTCTGGGGATATATCAGGGGTGTAGTTGGCTAGGAGGCCATTCCCCCAAAGTTTCTCATTCTTCCTAAAAAGTTCTAACGTATCATAATGAATGCTCACTGGCCTTACAAAGAAACTCGGCATGAACACCAAAGTGACGTCAGCATATCCAAACATATTCGATAATTTTCACCAAGGATGAATGCATTTTTCTTAAAAGTATTAATTAGGTTGTGTTTTTCTTTAACTGAACACCAATATCACCTGCTCTAAAAAGAGAATATAGCTACTAACATATGATATATTTTAGTATAGTAATACGTTAGACTCATGGGATGTGTGACTGCAGCATGGGCATCGGCACCAATCGCTCCAGTTGATCAACTTCCAAGACGTGTACGGTATGTGGTACGGTACCCTGTAATGTGTTAGCGCATGACTCTCTACAGCCCCACGAAGACCAATGTAGGCCTTGTCAACCACGAACTGATACTGTACACATATCATTTCATGTTACCATCACTTGCTCAAGGATCTCGATCATATCTACAGTTCGATAGAAGTAGGATTAGACCTGAGAAGTGGATTTGTTGGCGCTTCTTAAGAAAATCCTGAACCCGCGGCTCAAAACAGCAACAATCCTAATTCGATCGGACTATATTGACATTGAGGTTATTGGGGCAGTGTAGTGCCACGTAATATGTAGCTCATGTCTCTGTTTGGGGACAACTCCACCTTTAACCGATACATGATATCAGACCAAATGCTGAGAAGCGATCTTCACCGGAAGGCTGAGAAACAGTGACCAGCTATCACAGCACGTTTGCATAGTTTGTTTTATAATTTCGTTCCAAGTTATATTTGAATGATACTGTTACAATAAGTCTGCATGGAATTTGTTTTGTTATTTTTTAGCGTCAAATTAGTCATGAAAGGTCCAAACTGTCTAGACGTAAAAGTCATAAAGCTATATATTAACGTGATAAATCTCAATGTACAATGAATTATCGGTGACTGAGTGTTCAGTCAGATGAATTATAATTTAGGTTTGTCAATTAGGTTATATTACATATTTTTTATTAACTTTTCCCTTCGTAGATTTGACATGAAGTCGATCATACTGGTTTTGCTTTTGTGCGCCGCCTGCAGAGAAGCACACTCACAAGGTAATCGTATAATCGTACATAATTATAGGATAACTACGTGGGTTCCTTGTGTCAAATTAGTTTTAAACCCATTAATGTGGTCACCGAGTAGGCTGAACTACCGAAGGGAATAACCCTCCTCGATGACGCCATTATAGGCTAAGTCTTAAAATTAATTGACCCGGAGCCCACGCGTTTATCGGCATTCAAATCTTCCAAAAGACTAACATAAGAGCGAAAATAAACAACCATCTTGAATTTATTCTCTTTCATTGCCCGTATGACGGCATAGTCATAATAAAGTATGTTACATATGAATACATAATTCAGTCTTCAAGTTAGTAGCAGCGAACACCCTAATATACGAAATTTATCTAAAGTTAATCAAACTGAGGGGGTTATTGCAATCAATTCGTCACTGGGCCAATAAATTTAGTTCGCTTTCTAAATAAAACTAGACAAAATCATCGTTCTTGCAATATAAGCCTTCATGTGATTCGTTAAGAGGAAAAATACGCACTTTTGTTCTATATTTTGCTCAATCAAACAGAATCTCGCTACTACATTGTTCGTTGAAAGCACGCTACAATAAGTGCATACTTCATAATGTGATACAGTCAACAACTTAACTATACACTATGGCACCTATAAAACGATCTGCAAAGTCACCATCAAATCTTGAAATACCTGTCAAATCGATGTAGATTCCAGCAGTAAGAAGGAAACAAGCATCGAAGAAGAGAAACTCTTGTAAGAAAGGCCAGAGCAGCCCTGAAATGTTACGTTTGACAGACTAGCCTAGGCCCCTGCAGTTCAGTGGGGAGTATTGTACAGGGAGCAGTTATGCTACGCTTAGTGAAACTATAGGCCTAGACTAGAGTTGAAAGTATCAGTGCCAACCAGGGATGTCGCTAGAGGGTGGGGTGTGGGGGATATCTCACCCCCCCCCCCCAAAGTTGGTCAAAATGACGATGATAGTTGGAAAATCAGAGCTACCAGTTGGAATTTCTGATATCTCACTCTTCAGTTTTCCAACTAGTCAAGTTTGTATATTGACAATATATATATATTGTCAAGTGAAATGACCGAAATATTCAGTTTTTCTCTGATAAAATCCAACTAAAATTTGTCCAATTCGTGTCATGCCAAAATATCCCCCAAACGTTACGTGCAGATATAAGACCTGAGTATCACTGTAGCCTTATCCTACCGTTCCGACCGTTTTAGGGCAACAGTACGTAATACAAGTGTTGCTGTGCGGTATCCAACCGAGCCTTGCCCCTAAGACTCACTCTTTCTGTGCAAGTTATTGGTCGATTCTTTATTACTTTAATTATATAAACTGATCCTACTGTATGATAATGACCCCTACCACTGTCGAAAATAGCCAGGATCAGTAAAACAAACATTTGATGAATTATTTTAAGAGGCAATATTGTTTCTAGCACAGCTATTGCGCAAAGCCACAAAGGCCACAAATCTTTGGTGAATTTGGTGAAGGATCCGCACCCATGGGCCTAACGTTAGGCAACCATATACTGTACCCAATAGACACATCAGTCAGTAGGCACTACAAAAGGAAAGGAAAGGTCGTTGATGTGTAGTTTTCCCAGGATGCCATTATGAGAAGAGGTACTATACATCAAACCTTGTACACAGTGATACTCCCGTGAAAGGCCGCTCAACCTTCGAGGGAAACGTGCGATATGGGCTTGTCATGCAGACTATAGGTAATGGATTTGCCGATATGGATAACTTCTGTGGAATTATGAACATGCCTGCTCCATTGAATGAAGAGACTTATCGTAAGTTACAGGATTCCCTTTATGATACAACAACTTCCTATGCAAATGAAAGCATGTCGCCATCTGCTAACGAATTATTGAATGATACTGGAACCATTACAGAAACGACGGTAATGATCGATTGAACTTGGCATCGCCGTGGCCACTCGTCTTTGAATGACGTTGTGACAGCGATTTCGATGGAGAACGGTAAGGTGCTAGACTTTGAAGCGCTGAATAAAATGTGTAAACGACTGTGAAAAATGAAAATCAAAGATAAATTTTCAATTGAATAATAAACAATTGGAAGTTTCTCATCAGCCCAAGTGCAACAAAACCATGATGGTTCAGCACCCAGTATGGAGCCAAGCAGGGGCTGTTAGAATCTTTCAGGAGTGTGTAGCATTACACAAACTACAGTATCTAGGCTATGTAGGAGATGGGAACACAAAGTCATTCGGTACTGTTGTTTCTTCGGAGCCTTACCCCGGAAAAGAAATATTGAAGAAAGAGTGCGTTTGACACGTACGTACACGTGTGGGGGTCACGGCTTCGGAAATTCAAACAGAAAAGTGGTAAGACGAAGCTGACAGATGGAAAGTCACTTGGAAAAAAGGACGATTGACAGATAAAGAGACCTATATAGACAACCTACAACTGTAACTATGGTCTAGCAATCCGCCGTAACGTTGGTAAGCTAGGATGGAGACTGATGAGAAAGTTATTGAAAGGAAGGAGTAACTTATGAATCAGAGATTTTTAGCTAAACATTTAACCTACACGATTTAACCATACACTCTAATTTTCTCCATGTCTAAAAATGAACGTTAAATTATCTTATGGAACACATATCTCAATCTAGGAATGCATCAGATGTTTGGCACACACATTGCTCATGTATATCACTATGTAACCTCAGAGAGAAAACATTTTCATAAACTTTTGTTTTTGATAATTAAAGATTTGCATATTTAATGAGTATTATGTAATCACTATACTTTTATGCAATTTAGGAGCTTACAATGTGCATAAATTAAGTATATCTTTCTGTGGTTTTGTTCAGCTATCCAAGATCTATCATTTACAGCAAAAACTGTATGTTTATCATGTAAATATTGAGAGATTGAGAGATTGAGAGATTGTTTTCAACAATGTGTTCCTTTTGAAACCTTTGTTTCTTGGTTACCATGGCAACCATTACGAAATTAAAAAAAACTTAGATACAAGTGTATGCCATAGTGATTAAATATCCATACATACGTTGGACTAATACTGCCATCATGTTCTTATTGTGAGTATTGATAGTATATCCATTCACCCCTACTGTATAGAGTGGAATAGTTCCAGTCACTTCGTATTCATGTATTTTGGTTAATGCTTATTTCAAACTCTCTGCGTCTTTACCTATATAATTATGTATGTATTTGTAACTTCGTCGTCCCCCGTTATACAATGGAACAGAAATGGGTTTTAGGATGATTGTCGATTGGCGTTCTTCACACCTTCGAGTGTGTGCTGCAGGTTGTCAACTAACTTTCCACGTGTGACTAATCTTTTATGCTCAAAACTGGGTTAAAGTTTTAATATGATGTTGTTCAACAAGCTATTGTAGCTTTATCACATAGAAAACTGTTTGGAGGAACTGCTTATTGTCTTCAGAGTACCTGTGATATTTACTTTGCAGAATGAATGATTTTCAACGAAACGCCATGACTTTGTATTTTCGATTTTATTGTCGTCTTAGCAATTCAATCGAAAGAGGGTTGTTTGACCCAAAATGTGCAAATGTGAAGAAATGTACATCAAAGAACGTTATGTGCGTGAGACCTTAACCAAATAGTTCATGTAACTGTCACTCTGTAGTACAATCACTACATGCTTATGAATGATTTCTTCTTGTAAAATTTCTTTAATAAGAATAAAATTATAATTAATGGTCAATTTGGGTTTCTACCTGGAAGGTCAACATTGCATGCCCTAATGAAGTTCACGAATGAGCTAAGAAGCTTTATAAACGGTAAATTTTAATATCTCTAAAGTGTTTGATTCTACACTTCATATAAGCGTCATTCTGGAGTACAGTTACTCAATGCTTATGTATCATTGTTTGTATGTCACATCATGTTCTATAGTTCATGTAAGTGTCATTCTACCGTCACTAAAGGCTGATGGATCAACATTTGTGTGTAATGGTAATGGCTAAAGTTAATGTTAGTGTCATTCTGGAGCACATTCAACTCCAAGCGAACGAATCTATCTTTGGATGTACTGGTATGGTATACAGTTCCTGTAAGTGTCATTCTAGAGTAGGCCTACATTCGCTCCAGACTTATGAATCAGTCTATTTATGTGCAGGTATGTTCTATATTCAGGTTGAACCTGAATTTACCGGTGTAACGATTGAAGGAATCCAAATACAAACAGAGTTTATACTTGAATTTATCGATATATCTAAAGAAAACCAAAGACACAGCAGAGTTCAACCTGAAATTATCAATAGATTAAAAAGAAAACTATACACAAACCTGAATTGAAAATGAATTCACCCATATACTTATTAAGAGAAATCAAAACAGAAAACATAGTTCATATCAGAATTTGCCCATAGATCTGTCAGGAGAAACACAACAGAAAGCAGGTTGAACCTGAATTTATCCATAGATCTAATAAAAGGAAAACAAAACAGAAAACGGACATATGTCATGTGCCTGAATATTTTTAAAGACAACATTATCTCTGCCACGATTAACAGAATTCCGTTGATCTAGGTTACCGTAAATAAATATGAAAAACATAAAATATTAATGGAATAAGTTAAGAAGGACACGAACCAGGCCTGGTAAATAGTGGTATGGCCACTCACGAAACAGATGTTGAAGCTGACGCTGACGACAAGCTACGATACATATTTAGATAACCCGAGCCGGTGTTCTGAGAGGGCAGTGCGATAATAATGGGCAGAAAGGACCCTATGATACCCACAAGTACTGTATGCTACTTATCCTTATGCTCTCTTTTAAAGCACGGACTTCAGTCTCCTGATATTACAAACGTGTGACAGCGTGTTTTGTCCACCCTGCTGGATTTAAGGAACGACTTCAGTCTCGTGATATTCCCTTGATATAAACTGCTATTTTGAAACAAGAAAGAAGAATTATAGAAGGCAAATTGCCCCAGCCACGTCATACCTGTAAACATGCACCTTTCATAATCTGCATATATCTTATAACCTTATTTCGCTCTTAACCTTACCTATGATTACTTTATACGAAACAAATGTTTCAATTTTACAGACATAAAACCTACAATTCCAAGCAACGTTCGTTGCCATACTAATGTAAACTCGCCCACATTTCGTACATGCTTCATTTTGGAACAGTAGACAAACAACGGTAGACTCACCACTGCTTTGTTACAAAATGTCACCACTTTCCCACATCCTCCACTTGAGAAGTTTCTTTTATTAGTACATTCTGATCCCCCTTCCTTTCCGAATATAATTATATA
>JAODAG010276138.1:0-24048 GCA_027574785.1 Orphnurgus asper | reverse complement strand
AAAGTTTTATGCTAACAAAAAGGTTATATCTTTAACTTGATTGCTTCTGCATGAATCACTATGGGTGCCTTGTGGGGACATGTTCGGAGTACAATATACCGCTTGGGCATACAGGACATTTGCTTATTGAGCCAGTTACGGTCATATATAAAAACAACATTCTCCTCATAGTGCACTTTTGAACGATTTCCCCTCTACGGGAGAATAAGCATTCAAGTACCATGTAACCTACAACAGGGATAACACCTCGGGCTACAGCTGTGATTAGCCATTAAGTTAAGGATCACTATAAGTGTTACCCAGCTAGGATGTTTAAGTATCATGTCAGCTACGACAGGAACATCACCTCGTGCTACAGCTGTGATTAGCCATTAAGTTAAGGATCACTATAAGTCTTACCCAGCTAGGATGTTTAAGTACCATGTCAGCTACGACAGGAACATCACCTCGGGCTGAAGCTGTGATTAACTTTTCCAAACTGTCTTCGCTCTTCCTCATGACACGAATTCTATCCTTCAGCCTTTGAACATTACCTAAAAATGGAAACATTTTAGATTTAAATGTAAATTCCAAAGGGCATTCCTGTTGTACTATGTGATCTACCAGTGTTCCTTTGAACCAGACTTACACTATGTTAGCAAATATAGCAGAACCATATACACATTAAACTGTATTAAGTATTGAAAAACCTACAGGTATTACATAACGTCTATAAATAAAACAGCATAGCATAAAATCGTAACTATGAGCCGTAATCCAGTAACCTAATTCGTATATCTCATGTCTACATGCACCATACTACCTAGCCTAGCTATGCTTGTACGAGTGCCAAAGCGAGCAGCCAGGTAGTTAACCGAGGTGACCTAGCCACAGAAGAGGTCGAGGTTCTCAAAGAGAAACCATTCCCCAGTCTAATTAAGCAAGAGATAAGTTTAATAGTTTAAAATCCATGTTGTGTTTGTTTGTTTCCATAATTCCACATATAGCTCCAGAGAAGAGAGGCCTGTAAATTGAGTGATTCAAATTAAAGTTTTGCATCTGAAGCCATATCCTTCTTTCTTCATTGATATGTACAATCCCAAATTAACCGTAAGTCAGTACTGCTACATCCATTACATAACAACTGTCCCCAGCTGTTACTTTGGCAGATACTCATTTTGCTTTCTTGGGCTCCGACAGTAAGTTATAGAAGAAAGTAAATCGGATGGTAGCCAACGAAAACAGTTTCATGAAAACTATATAATTCTATTACATTGCAGGGGTACCAGTATAGTTTGGGAAAGATAACAGCCATATTATCATCTGAAAGGGCACTGTATCACATAAACATTATTATCACGATTACTTAAGTAGGGTAAAGTTATAAAACGTAAACTAGTTACATTCCTATAAATATTTAACGCGTGCAAACCACATACCCCTACGTGCAAAATGTTACGATCCATCAACCTAGCGAGGTTTAAATGCAGCTATTTTCTAATAAAATAACAACAGCTGAGCCAACTGATACATAGATGTATGGGATGGGTGTAGCATCGTGCTGCCATCGCTGTACAAAGCCCACCGACGACGTCGCATGCAGCGTTGAATTGTGCGAACGATACCGGCCTACAAATACAGTAACGTTACAATGCGATGTGCGCATCAAGGTTACTTTAGTTTTGCGGAACTGGGAATCATGTCGTTTTACTTGGTACGATCCGACACGAATTCGGCTTGCAGCATTATGGCATTCAAGGGATCTCGCTATCCATTCCAATATTTGCCAATATACCAGATCCCCACCCATATTCTGCCAACGATATAATTTCCACACTTCGTATAATTCCCAAATACCGGGGTAAAGTAGGAAATTTAAGAACAACCATACTATCATTTGTACTCACCCTAATTATTCCATCCCCATTTCCACTCTTAATATATTCACACAATCTCTATTTGTTCTATTACATACTGAATTTGATCGTTTCTTCAGCCAGACAGTTAAAAAAAACAATAGCACTGTATACTAAAATGATTGAAAGAAATATTAGAGTAATCGATAGTACGTAGATAATATTCTAATTTAATTAATTAACCCTTAAAAACATCCAAGCAAACCTCGACACTGCGCCGCTTACCGCAAACGCTTAGCACTCCGATGAGCAGATACGCCGTGTGGCGGCCGACATCATCGAGCAACTACGGACGACAGCCGTCTGAAAATCAGCCCGGTCGTACATCGCTTGCACGTGCTATGAATCCCTGGAAGGCTCCATAGCACTGTTTTATTATGGCGCTTGTGCACTTAGGTAATCGGCTAGGAGTTTAAAGGTTAAAAGTCGGGTTGGACTTTGTCAGCAAACCTTGGGACTGAGATGCTGACGGAGAATTTATCAAAATCGTTCACAATATCTTGCTTTTGTGCCACTATATCACCATCATTAAAAGTTAGCGGGATAAAGGAGGCAGTTTGTATCTTTGAAGAATGTCATAATTATATATTCCAGGTACTGTTTAAATTTTGAACTGAATAAAAGTAGTCCTTGGGATTTCGGATGTGACTGAACTTTTTATAGTCACGTGTTTAGTGAACACTTTAAGACAGGCAACCTACTTAATCTGCAGACTACGAGGTGTCTCGCAGGTTCACCTACCTGAAGGGTCCTGCTGCGGTGAAGCTACAGGTTCGGCTGCTACGTTCACATCTTGGCCAGATTCCACGGCCGTCACGCACTCGGAGTGGTACGTCCAGCTGACCCCATTCACGCAGACCCTTAGGTCTCCATCCGGGTACTTCTTTACCACTCTGCCTACTTTGCCAAGAGACTACGAGAAGTAGGAGGAAGAAATCATTTATGACGATGACCCGGCAAAACTATTAAAGCCAAAGCAACCCAATAGAATGAAGTATGACAATGGTGCATAGGAAGTGGGTCATTCAATGTCACTTGCCCTGGTATCATCAGTTGATACTCTCTCTGTATGGGACATTCAATATAGCATGCCCTGGTATGGTCAGCTGGTACTCTGCTTACATTAATATCATTCATTCACTACCTTCTCCTTCATGTATTCATGTTAATTTTAAGATCTTGATTCTTCAAAGAGAAAACAGCTGAACATTAAGATCCTTGATTCACTACTACTACTACCTACCCCTTTCATGTCTTCGTGCCATTCTGTTATAACTGTTTACATTAAGATCCTTGATTCACTACCTACCCCGTGGATGTATTCATTCCATTCCCTTGTAACTGTTTACATTAAGATCCTTGATTCACTACTACTACCTACCCCTTTCATGTCTTCGTGTCATTCTGTTATAACTGTTTACATTAAGATCCTTGATTCACTACTACTACTACCTACCCCTTTCATGTCTTCGTGCCATTCCCCGTGTCCGAGCTGTAGACGCTTCAACTTCTCCACATCTGACGTGATACGGACGTTGTCTTCAACAGAAAATGTCTTCACCTTTTACGTAAAACAAACGAGAGCCTCTTTATAATTTGACCTAAATTAGCTTGAGTGGATGTAAAACTATTCCTCATTTTACTCTTGGAGTTGAATCCTAATCCAGTTTTATCCTAAAAAAAAACAAGATAATAGGTGTCTATTCTAAAAGTGAGAAAATCAGTACTGATCGAGTGGGAGTACGTTAGGAGAATTGTCGTCTATTTTCGATGGGCATGAACGATCATTACAAGTGTCAGTTCAAAAGTGGTCAGGTCTGTTCATAATATTAGCGACTGATGTCTCGCATGAAAAGTCCAACTAAGAAGCGGAACACAATCAATCAGGAAGTCCACAGAAAAGACGTCCACCCGAGGTACATAGCATGAGCAGTCATCCGGCTACGGCTTTATAGAGGCATCGTTAACTTTGGCTTATCGCCGCTTTGGATGCACTCGGGCAAAACAATTTATGTATTACTACGATCTATGAATTACGGCGGAAAAGTGTGTGGGGACTGTAATGATACATGATTAGGGAATTCACTGTAATGAAATTTCTACAAATGTCGAAGAGTACACACATGTTGAATTGTGAGAACAGTGGAGTGCACTGACTTACAGTACTATGTTATATAATGTTAGAATGTGTATGCACAACATTAATTTAGCTTGTATGGTACGGTGGCAATCTGCTAGAGTAAGTTTTTTTTATTTCAATCAAATTTAGTTACTTGTATATATATGTATTCAGGATCATCTGAAATGAAAACGTGCAAGCATTTTCATAATTTCAATCAATTTGTTATTGCAATATTGAAAAATCAAAAATTCTGCATTGATTTTTCCCATAATTACTATCGTTATCCTTTCAGAGTTTTATATAGGGGAAAATCTTAGTTAAAGTTGCTAATCATGCTGCCAAATCTGCAACAGAAATTCCCTGCAATCGGAGGCAAGCCCTGAAAACTTCCAGACAGTCAAGTGGAGACGCCTGTACTCTGGGTGGAGGAATCTACTCATGCCCTGTCAGCTTAGATGGGAGGTTTCTGGCAGAATTAGCAGATTGGCAACATCCCTGAAGACCCTACAATCAGATGGAAGTCCTGCACACTTCCAGATAGTCAAGTGGAGATGCCCAGAGGAGGTAAGATGTGTTAGTCTTGCAGATTTAGCATAATGGCAATATCCCCAAAGACCATGTAATCTTAGGGAAGTCCTGACAGACAAGTTCTCTGGCTGGAGGAATCCTTCTAGACAGTCAAGTAAAGAGCCTCGATGTCTGGGTGGAAGATTCTGCCTCATCCCTGAGTCTCTGGGAGAGTTAGCAGAGTGTCTGCAGGGAGTTGGGAGGAGGATCACAAACAAAATAAAAGGGGCTAAGATCACCCGTGTCCTGGATTGACCGATCTTGATTGTTGGTTTTTGGACGAGCCAGTATAGGATGGGAATGCATAAGCATCCAGGTCGACCCGGTAGGACATCAAGTCCAGTTTCCACGCCTGAAGATGGAATGTCCTTGCATGCTAAATTGTAAGATGGGCATTCACAAGCCTGTTGATGTGTAAGCTGGTATTATCCGGCCTGTTCGGGGCGGCAAATACTGTACTATAGGCACAGCAACCACACCTTGGGATTGAGTGGTCCTTTAGAAAAGGTGTCATGCTAAGCATGATTTACGTACACTGCTATAAATACAATAGGGTTCATCTGCTTACTATGGATCACTTACAGTACTGCATATAGATATATATATATATATATATATATATGCTATGCATGATTTATACTGTTATAAACACAATATGGTTCATATGGATCACATACAGTATATTGCATTTGCTAATCATGAATTATACTAAGATAAAAACGATAGATGGTTCATCTCCTTATACTATGGGCCACATACAGACTGTATAAGCTCAGCATGATTTGCACTGTTATATAAGACAACATGGTTGTTCTCCTTACTATAAGTATAGACTGTACATGCTATGCAATAAACTCAAACTGTTATAAAGATTCAACATATCGTCCACCAATTCCGCGGTTGTCGTATTTGACAATTTTCAGAAATTGAATTGAGATTGCGGTAAATTTTTATGACACCATCAACATTAAGGGCCTTAACGTTTAGTGAAAACAAGAGACCATGAGCGAGAGAGAGAGAGAGAGAAGGGAGGGAGGGATAGTATAATTACTAACCTTTGTCAAGGCCCCAGGATGGAAGGTCCACTTGATTCCGTCGCTGTACTGTACTCTTATGTCGCCTTTCTCCGTTATTCTGTGAACGTATCCCTCGTGACCGATGTACTGCGGAGGGTAATAAAGCAGGCGGTCACGATGAACGATGTGTCCCTACGAACAATGTGTCCATCCCTACACAGCATTCGTAAAAGATCGGCAAATTCGTGCAGCCGGTCGTGACCACTACAAAACTTATTAAGTATAGTACAGAATCTGCCTCAATGTCTACCAGAGGTATACACGCTGTAGACACACGCCGTTACACTGCCACGATGCAGCTGTGATAAGTCATCGCTGGTGACTTCCATCTTTTTGGTTCCTTTCACATAAGACTAAAGAGAAATGGGTAACGCAATTTCAAAAGGACATGCTTTTGAAACGCAAAGTTGACGAGATAAAATGACACGAGAAGGAAAACCGAAAAAGGAAAAAAACAACTAAATTAACAGACCAAACGACTTTGGTTTCAGGAACATAGTCTGGTGTAGCGAAATCTACAGCTAAATAAACGACAGCGGGGCGTCGGTAGTCCGTAGTGTCGCGGCATGCATACCAATCGCCCACCACAGATCCCCCCCCCAGGATACAGGTATTATGAAGTCACTAGGCATACACGTACCTCTTCCATCTTAGGATTCCAGCCTCCATGGTCCCCTTGCATGAGTTTCAAGACCGACACCTCCAAGTTCACCTTCACTTTCTCGCCGTGGGCGAAGTACCACTTCTTGCTGGTAGCAGTGCTTGCATTACTGGCCACCTTTTTACCTTAAAACGAGGAAAGGGAAGATATCTGGTTTAGTTTGGTCGGGAAAGAACAAGCTTTCCTCATGAAAAAAAAGATCCCAAAGCCAAACCCAAACAGACCTCAAACTCTACCACCATGGATTGGCGAATCGCCCTGATGGTCCAATCTAAGTAACCATGATCGCAACCATCTGACAGGGTACCCAGAACTTTGTCCTCTGAAATGGAGGACCGGGTACTAATCTTTGATGTTAATAAATATTTCTAAAGTCTGTTTTTTCGGTAAGAACTCCGGATCAGGAATCAAACGGCGATGAGATTCGAATCAAACATGACCTGGATATATATATATATATATCTCTGTGTAATCTTTGAATGTCGTCGCACCATTTTGCAAATAAAATCCGTATTCTCCCCCTATAAGGCAGGGGGAAGTTCCACCCCTCCCTTAAACTGTGCACATATCTCCCCTCTGTGTTCATTGCTTACCAAGCACATACCTCTGTTTGCATTCAATTACCCCCAGTGCCATGAGTGCCAATATTCAGTTAAAATTTGATTACCACAATTTTTTTGTAATTTTTTCTTTGGCAGTTTAAACCGTACGACGTCCGTTATTACAATTCGGCATTTACGCGGCATTTTCCATGTTCAGTTTTGGCAAAATAAACCCAGTGCCTTTATCCCCTTCCCCCTAATCAAATGATTATTCGAATTCAGTTAACATTTGAGAATTAGTATCAAATCAAAATTTACTTCGCGACGTCCGCTAGCTTTTTCGTCGTCGTTTCTCGCCTTCCGTTTTCCATTTAATTTTTTGCGGACAATTGGCTTTTGTGTTTCCATACAATAACCCCAGTGCCTTCAGCCCATCCCCTTCCCCCTGATAAGTGATATTCAAATTCGGTTAAGATTTTGAGATTCGTGATTTTGTTTCGTTTTCACAATTTACGAAGTATGCACGAAGACGTGCAAATTAAGAAAAATAATAATATAGCTGAAATCAGGCAGAAGGTTTTACGTATAACGATGCAATTACTTGAACCTCGACAAAACAATACTGCAAGCGTTTGAACTTCCTTTTACTCCGTGTTGTACAGAAATGATTTTTACAAGTTAACTATAGATCGTTCAACCTTAATCCCCATAAGCTTCCCTTTCACGCTATCGTTGACAACTCCTCTACGAAGAAGTTTGGCCTAACCATTCCTAAAATCCGGTTACCCTTCCTAACTAGACTTCGGGAATGATTAGGCAAAATTTCTAAGTCCTCTTAATATTTTCAACTGTAAAATGTGCAAGTATTTGCAATTGAAGAAGCATACTCTAAAGTATCTGCATGAATATAATGTAAATGTAAAGTGTTTTAGGAAAGGTTGATTCCATTCTATTCAAACTACATTTCCCCATATATTTCACCAGGTCCATATTTCCTATGGGATTATAATGACAAACCAACCGGAAAATTTTCATTTCCCAATGGGGAAGTCAATGCGACGGTTTTCCTCCGCAAGCACAGAGAATAAAAAGTATCATTCGTTTCAGTACGAGAACTAAGGTACTACTTCGTCCAGCGTGACAATTGTCCAGCAAGGTTAATGTTTCATGCGATCTACTCACCAAGTTTCCAGAGGTGGTCTTTGTAGTAGGTACCTCCCTTCACTGAATCGATACACCGTAGGTCCACTTTACCCTTATGACCGACCCTGTAAACATTCGTGTTTCCATTGGGCCACTGGACGCACGCGACGCTACGGTCGGACTCATTGTCCCAGCCTCTGACGTCCTTGATCCGACCGATCTTCCCATCGCCTCCTAGAGACAGGGAGGGAGTATATCGCAAATAGACATATTCCTCAGTTGTTTATCAAACTAAGCGAATAAAACATCATGGACACTAATAATAACAGCAGAAAACTATGCTTTTCTACAGTCCAGGAAGAAATTTACTAGATTTCCAAACATCATTTTTAAAAGTCAAAACTTTAGCACGACGTATTGTCAAGTAGTAGGGAGGGTTGGCGCATTTATTGTTTCGGCGGTTAATTACTTCGAAAACCTTGAGATCTATCTTGGATTTCATCCTAAGGTTTTAGATTTTAGGATTTTAGTCGGCTATTTCTTTTTGTAGGTTCATTTTAGGTTCATTTTTTTTCCAAATCGAACATATTTTGTTACAGGGCGCGGTATAAAACCTCCTAGCAGAGGGCACAAATTTGGAAATAGAGAATGTTATAAGAAGATGGACACTGACAGGATACATGTGATACTTTTGTTTTACCTTTGTGATGTTTTTTTTTAACTTGTGACTAATCTTTTCTTTGTAGAGAGTGAATAAATGCAAAGATCTACAAAATTCTAATCAAACATCAAATTCTATCTTATTTAAAAATGTCCTTATATTTGTATAGGTATAGCCCCTTTAATTAATGCTGCCGATTATGCCATTTTTTTTACGGATACCAATATATGCCAATTGACGATCCCATGACTAGACATCAGCACGAATAAAACACTTAAAGCATGGATGGTAAAAAGTGCTGTTTTTACCGTCTTGGCTGCCCCAGTCCCAGTCAGGACCTCTCAAGACCTTCGCTCCAGGAACAAGTCCTTTGAAGTCGACTTTGACTCCATTATTTCTCAGTGGAAGGTTGACACTGCAAGGAAAAAAAGAACGGGTTATGAAGTACTCATCATCCATATAACTGTGCGTACATATACCCAAGGAAATAATTTCACATCGATATATATATATATATATATATATATAAATATATATATATGCGTTACTTCCAATTAACATTACTTGGTTCCATATTGAACTGACTTTCAATCACTGGACCGAAACATTCCCCAAAGGACCCACATTACTTCAATATCGACTCCCTATGACCCCTAAGAATATCACCACGTTTTCAACCGACCCAGATGAAAATCGTAAGTTTTTGATCGTGGATGGTCATCTCGACCTCGCCAGCAAAACTTGCCAACAATAGAACTGCTGGGTGTGACACTCGGCCCGTGTTCTGCGGCACCGGGCTGTGAGGGGGAAGGCATGCGACAAAGCAGAGGCAGAAAACCAGGTTTGTCCAGACCAAAAATTTAATTTAAGACCCCCGGTCCAAGGGGCCTCGATTCACTGTAGTATATACCCTGAGAATGAGGCGAGGAGGCAATGGCTTCTGGCACGTACCATGGATGTGGACGAGTACCCCGTCACCATTGCTCCCTCCTGGAACCTCGTGCCGAAGGTCGCGGGAGCTTCGAACAATCGGCCCTCGTATTGTGACGGGGAAAGCGTGAATGGGTTCTGCTACGAAACGGAGGTCACGATTTTCTGAAGTAGCTTGAGAATGAGGCAAAGGAGGGTGGGGAACACATATGCTTCCAGCAAATCCCCTGGGATGGACGAGGCTCTCATTGACCATACTTCTGGTTGGAGGAACCTCGCGCAGGAGGTTGTCTGCGACCAAATTTCTCGTATGGGAAATTGATCCAGGTGGGGGTAAATTGCCATTTCTTTTGATAGAGTTGTCCACTAGGGCATTTGTCCTTCCACGAGATACACGATGCTCCTAGCACTCACCTACGATGAGTCCCATCGTTATTTAGCAGAATGGACTGCTTCACAGGTGCTTTAAAAGTAGCCTGCACCATGCACTGGCTCCTGATGGGATGAACTGACCACCCGTAAAGGTCTGGTCCCATCACCGTGAGGTTCTGGAGATGGTTCTTAGTAGTAGTCAGAAACCGAACAGTGAGGACGTTTTGCCTCCTGGCGCCAGTCGTCATCATCATTATTAATGTTATTATTATCCATTTCTTAAGACTCATCCATGAGTTCATGTTAATTAATTAGTTAATTAATTAAGGGTGCACTGTCCATTGAGCAGAACCAGTGGCTTAAAGAAATATGAAATAGCATTGCATGACATTACAAATTGTGAACAACTTACCCAACAGAGTTTGGTGTGACAAACAATGAAAAGCGATGAGAAGTGTCATGCTTGTCACTATGGTAACAGGCTGCACAGAGGTCAAAATCCTGACACTGCATACACTTGTACCTCATGCCCATGAAACCCTGCCTGTTGCAAGCATCGCAAAGTATATTTACATGTTGAATACCTAGAGGTAAAACAATAGCAAAGAAAAAAAGCAAATCAGTTTCTATCCAAATGCACCTAATACTTTAAACCAGGATGATTGGGCACACTTACCAAAATTCAACTATTTGCACACAAAACTACCAATTAATGCAATCTAGTACCAATTCGAACGAACCTTTCCTCTGGCCGGTCTGATCCAGACCACATCCCTCTACTCTATCGCCATTTTGTCGGGAGTGGGGGGTGGCAATAAATGAGATTCTGCCTGCATATGGTTCTATAGTTTCAGCTCTTTCGTTAACCTGGAGGTAACGACAGGGAGACCACGCAGTGGTTATGTGCCGTGAGGTGTGGATGAGGTTGGATTCCTCCAAACATCCGTACCTGTGGGCCCAGGCTGTGATTCCAGGTCCAGGAATCCCCATGCAGTATATACTGTCTCCAGCCTGTGATGGTCCGGCCAGTATAAACTCCGGCGTTCAGCCTTCGGTGCGTGTGGCATAGGGCGCTGGGACAAGTGTACAGTATTTACTCGTAACTATCCAGACCATATGAGTATTAGAACATTTACAGTAACTCATGTAAACAACGGATACAAAATGTTTTGGAAATGGTGCCTATACACTATCCTAACTGCATTAGAAACTACACATGGTTGTAAAAAGGGAAGAACTACTGTGGAAACCTGAAAAGTATGCAAAAGATGTCAGCAGTAGTTCAAAAGTCCAAACAAGTGACAACGTATAGTTCCCCCAAAACTTTGCCACCTCTTACACGTTCTTACAAACTACTGCCCAGACTTTCACCTACAGTATGAGGATTCTTGGGTAGAATGAAAAGTCTGGTGTGATTCCTAAAATATTTGGTACAAATGGAGGCCTGTACCACTTAATAGCCATTCTACCATTGAAGATCGTCATCTACCAAGTATGGGATAAAGATTCTTAGGGGTGAACCTAGAATCCAGGTTTTAACAGGCGACGATGATGCGAATGTAAGCATCGATCATTCACGTCTACCGACGCTGGCCACATTCAACTCTGCAAGAGGAGAGAATCACACGGTGCATCGTGATGCAGGTCCGGTCGTGGGGCCTCAGGATTCAAGCGACGACCTGTCAGTGTTCTCGGAAAGTTTCATAGAAAAAAGTGGATCAGAAAACGTGGGGAATGAAGCGACGCTGTATCGCCTCCTGCCCTCCTCCAATACTCCGGAGCATATAGGACCCTCTGACTGGCCGGTACGATGGAGATACGATGAAGTTCAGCATCCTTCAACCGATCGTGGGGGGGGCGCCGCCCACAACCCCCCTGGGAGGATGACCATCCTGAGCCGATGGGTGGTTAATGCAGACTTGATAGAGTGTCTTGAAGGAAACTGAGAAACTGTTGCTCCCATGACGTCTCCTCCAAAAGCTGACACTTGGTGGCCAGGTGCTTTGATATGGGGGGTTACTCTCCCCCTCCTGGTGGTGGTTTACCTAGTTCCAATATATCTTGGACTATCCGAGGGGCAACTTGGCTTAGCACAACGTCAATCCCACACAGACGGAGAAACCACTGGGAGGTGGGCACCCCCCTAAGGCTGTGGTTTACGAGAGGCCCGACCGGACCAAAGGATGAAACTCCAGACGATGCGATGGAGCAATCCTTCTAGTCCTACAGCCACAACCATCTGTGCCTTAATCATGATGATGCCCGGAGATGCCCCATAGTAGACATGCCTGTGGCCTTGAAAAGTAAAGGGCTCTGAATAGCCAGACCACAGGGACTTTTCAAGTTGGAGGGAAAGTATCTGTAAGGAACTGACGAAGAAGTTCCAAATGTGAACAACAGTCAAGTTACGAGCGAGTAAAAGAGAGTAACCGTAAGAAAATAACTTCCATTTGGAGGTTCCTGGACAAAAGAGGGCAGCTTGAAAAATAGACTTTTAAAGAAGGCTAAAAGTCAGAAAAATAATAAATCAGAAAAAAAGTCATTCTTCCTGTCATTGCTAATGCTAGTGGTACCTGTATGGACTGATGCTATCGAACAATAGTTTTCCCTCAGCAAACAAAAGCCTTTAGAAAAGCGGATATTACTGGAATGGGGAACCAAATGATGATCGGTGAACCATGACCTGAAACATAGCAAGACAGGAAAGTACGTCATCTGGTTCCTGCTCTGCTGCCTGCTCTGAGAGAGTGTTCCTGGTTGAAGATGGAGGTCCTGGGTTGTCGGGTGTAACCCTCTGCCCCTGCATGCGCTCTGAGACACTGGGTAGCCTAACGGTTGTGTCCAATGGCTGGACTATACTATGCTCTTAGCCTAGTATAGTATTACTGACATGTACGATGGCTATATATACAGGGTTATATATTCACGAGGGAAGATAAGGTATTGGTAGTGCAGTCTTTCTCTCCTAACGTAACGGTTATGTCTACTAGCTAGCATGCATACCACGTTCTTAGCCTACTGTAGTATAGGACTAACAGCATTACTATTATTACTCACATGTACGATTGGCTATATAGGCCTATAGTAATGCTATAGTAATAACTGTTATTTTCCCCTCCTTCTTACCAATTGTTGCATTATCATATATCAGGAGGTCATAGGCATTGTGGTAGCCCATCCGGTAGTTGGTTCGTGAGCCATTATCCCACTGGACGATGACAGTCTTCTCGGGGGATGTACCGCTGCCCTTCTTACCGACTTCGACTACGGTGCCCAAGTTACCCTCTCCACCATCTTGGTCGTTCCACCTCCAATCAGGGCCTCTGACCACACGGTAACCCACCACTGTACCATCCATAGATAACGCCCCGCTGCTGGCACACCTACAATGCAAAAAGAATTGAAAATCAATTTCTTTCTCCAAAGAATTGTTTCTCTGGTTTTCACTGACAAACTAGACAGGACTATTTTGACAACTTATTTATAAGAATTTACTGTTTTTCAGAGTAAATTAAACAGTTTATGAACAAAATAGTACATAATCCGGTCAATCAAGTACCAAATCTGCTGATATTAACTTCTCATCAACCCTATTGTATGCAGCTCTTAGGAACAGTGACTCTACAGATAACATCAAACCCCCAAATATCATGACCACTTTTACCAAAACTTACAAACCAAATTACGACCACTACTCAGAACAGTATATTTGTTTCCTCCTGTGGGAAATGAAACATATATTGGTACAAGAAGCAATCTTCTCATGAGGTCAAAGAACTTGAAACCTTTCAACCACTTCATCTCTCCTAATAACTACATCCCTACTGGACACCACTTTGACAATATTTCGAACAAAAGCCAAACCCTTCTCCGAAGAAATATTGGGTGACCTGTAGACAATACCAACAACCGGGAATCTCACACCAAATGGATCTTGCGAAACTTCCTTGGAGATCAGCAGAATTTTCAATGCCATTCATGCCACATATTACCAGACTTCACCACCAATACCAATACCAACAAGTATCTACCCTGTCCTGCCTATACACTACACAACCAGGAATTCAGTAGGAAAGATATATACTGTCTAACCTAAATAGAAGCAGAATCCATCCGATTCAGATTCCTGAAAGCCATAATCCCCCACCCGTGGAATTAGTTTGACAACCTCTTAACAACCGCAAAGTTCAATAACCTACAGTACTCCAGACAAATGTAGATTGTCCCTTCTATACTGGAAACAAAAGCAAAACTAAAACAGCAACTTATTGAAATTCCCTTCAAATATTGGCAGGACACTACAGAAATGACTTTGGCCCTGGCAGCCTTCACGTAAATTTTCGAAACCTCAATGTTTCCTGGGACTTATTTCTCAATTTGTTCGAACCTATATGAACAGCAACCATTTCCACATCTCTAACATTAACTAACATCTCATTAACTAACCTACTAACAGCCTCAATCCTTGCACCTGACAAACCACTTCCTCATATCTTTTTTCTCTTAGTCAACAAATCTGACTAAAAAAAATGGAATATCCTAGCAGAAACACTACTATTTGCTTTATTTGCATACCACAAACCATTACAAAAGAGGTACTACTTGTACCACTACTACTACTAGTTAGTAGCACTAACACAGCTTTAGGCTAAGTAAAATTGTAAAACACATAACCTAGAGAAACAGAACAAAAGCTGTACGGTGAAAAAAATCGCAACCACACTTCCTACAGACAAAAAACGTGCACCAAAACTAAAATAAAACACAAATACTGATGAAAATCGTAACACAAGACGTAACCCGCCAAAAAATTAGAGTTAACCTCGTAACCATTAGACTTCAATCAATAACCAAGTTATTCCATATGTCTTAACTAGGCCACGGTAAGCTACAAAGTCTAACATACTGCAGAGGTTTGCATAAATATAAAGTATAATGTAACTATATTACATTAAGAAATCATACCATCCTTTCATTTGTTAGGCCTACACACTACCTCACATATATCCAGGAAAATTAGGAACGGGGTGGTTGTAGCAATTTTTTCCTGGCTACGCTACTTCTCCCATGGCACTCCTGATGTGGATTAGTCTGCTTGGGACCTCATTGATCACCAGGCACTACTAAGTGCTGTATTACTATTACTAGGCATCAATGAAGCCTTAACTACTGTAGGCCCGTCCTTTTCACGAAGTTGAACGGGACTATGACTGAGTAAGCACGTGTAGTTGTTGTACTGTAGATTTTCTTGAGAACTGGATGGGGCGAATTAGTTGGAGAAAACACTGGTTGGGTTAGACTGGCATTGGGGAAAAAAGACTGGACTGGAATTTATTGGTATTCGTGCTAAATTTATAGCCTTTCTTTAGTAGCCTGTGAGTGACTCAACTTCGTGGATACAGTGGATATCTGTGAGAACAGCTGTTGGTTGGTACACAGTAATACTATTAGTAGTAATAGTATACTACTACTACTACTTAATAATGATATTAGTATTATTACTATTACTAGTTAGTAGGCCTACTAGTACTAGTAGTAGTACTGGTACTGGCAGTGGTAGTAGTACTAGTTACTACTACTACTACCACAACTAGTAGTACTAATAATACTATAGTACTAGTACTACTAGTACTGTTACTAGTCTAGTACTACTACTACTAGAGTTAGTAGTAGTAGTAGTAGTAGTACTACTAGTATAGTAGTACTACTACTACTAGTACTACTACTAGTAGTAAGTACTACTAGTTAGTACTAGTAGTAGTACTACTACTAGTATAGTAGTACTACTACTACTAGTAGTAACTACTTAGTACTACTACTAGTAGTACTACTACTAGTAGTAAGTACTACTAGTTAGTACTTAGTAGTAGTAGTACTACTACTAGTATAGTAGTACTACTACTACTAGTATAGTAGTACTACTACTACTAGTATAGTAGTACTACTACTACTAGTAGTAACTACTTAGTACTACTACTAGTACTACTACTAGTAGTAAGTACTACTAGTTAGTACTAGTAGTAGTACTACTACTAGTATAGTAGTACTACTACTACTAGTAGTAACTACTTAGTACTACTACTAGTACTACTACTAGTAGTAAGTACTACTAGTTAGTACTAGTAGTAGTACTAGTACTACTACTAGTACTACGACTAGCAGTACTTACTACTAGTAGTACTGTAGACTGTAGTACTACTACTGTTGATGATAAATAATAATAATAATTAATAGCCAACCTTCCTTAGTCAGTTAGTGTCCACCTGGTCGCGGTCACAGCACCCGTGGTTGCGATATAACACCAATCTGCAGAATAATTAATAAGCTTCAGCTGTCAAGACAACCTAGTTTTCGGCAAACCAAAGCCTAATTTAGTTTTAGGCCTTCGTTACATCAGCATTAGGTTCTAGTACTATTTTTAGTCTATGGAACGCCAAAATGACTTACCTACGATGCAACAATAATGTTATATTTTCTTTTATAATGTTACTTTAACTTCAAGGGGCCCTTATTCTGATTCAATGATTGCGTGTTGCAGGATTATCAACTTAAATTTTCACATGGGGAATGACAAAATGTTGTATTTGGCCGCAGGTTATTCTTAATTGATTTAAGTGTCATGTGGAGTGCCGGGTTCCTTATCTTGAAACTTCCCAATTGTAACGATCTCGTCCGACTCACTGCCTGACTCGGAACCGTCAGTATGTGCCCGCCAACCATATATATTCGATCTGTGACTGGAGAAAGAGATCAATTAATTTAATGCAATCATAGACTATGTACTACATGGCTGCAGGGAGAAGTCTTACAAGGACCAGTGCATGCCGTCCCAAATACCTAAAGAATACGAAAGAACTTGACTATAAATCAAACAACTGGCTGCATATGATATGCCGTGATACCGCCAAACCTACCAGGCGAATTACCACCCCCGGGTAAGACTCGGTCTGTTAAAGAGACCTACATGATTTCGGCCACTGACCAGTACGTGATATATAACTCGAAAGGCTACACGTTTATACTACGTCCGGTGCGAAAAGCCCACCATAAAATCCATTGGTGAATCATAGAACAATGTTATTGCCAGTTCGTCAGTGCTAGCCCGCAGTATATAATACGCCACTGTCATTAGTTTCGAACATATACTACGGTACGGTCATTTCGATAGTTTGAATTTGGCTAGCCACACTGATCATGCATATCATGTGTTGATGATTATTCACATGAAGCGACTAACAAACGTTTTTACATCGTATGTATTTACTAACGCATAAAAACTAATATCATATAAATAGTATAATTGTACTCATACAGTATGACAATTAAGGAACGTAGGTTATTACATCGTAAGCAATGGTAATTTTGGCGTTCCATACTATATTCACTAGGTACTGTCGGAGTAGCATCATCATCATCACCCCAACATCATCATCATCTTTGTTATTATTATTGTTATCATCATCATCATCATCATCATCATCATCATTATCATCAAATTTGTTTCTGCCCGAACATCATGAATCTCGGCGCAGTTTGTTTAATAACACAATTTATGGGATCTTGAAAAGAAAATTAATGACTGCAAACTATACAATCAAATAGATATCGAGGCTAGTCAGAACCGGATCAGTTGGGGACGATCGATGGTGCCGTAGCATATTCCTCTGTTTCGTGTTTGTGTCCATTACGGGTTCTTTCCAAGTTGGGTGGGTTTTATTATTTACGATGCTGTTACGTAACATACTTATTCAAGGTAGCATTATGTGTCAACTTCGATAGAAGAATAATGACATCAATTTTGGTCGTTTATGTGTCAACTTCGATAGACGAATAATGACATAAATTTTCTGGCCATCTATCTGTCAACTTCGATAGACGAATAATGACAAAAAGGGTTGTTATGATGTGACAACTTCGATAGACGAATACATACTGTGTGGATTTAAGGCACCGTTTCTGGGTGTTAACATAGCAAAACTACTTATTGGATTACATGTCATTCCAAATGACTAAACATACACAAAACAATGAAAGCTATATACCAATGGATAGATAATACATTAGAGGTTCACATGAGATGTGACATTATATTGTGCAACATGCCTTGTCGCCATGGTAACGGTTAACGTGATATGATTGACCAAACACAAAAATACAAATTTCTTTGTCATAACACATGCAATTAAAATGAAACTTTATAGGTATATCTACTTGGTAAATACGCACAGCCCCATGTTCTCAGATTTTTTACCGTTGTCATGGTAACCAGAAATCGCCAAATCACGTGATTTTAGCCTGTAATTAATATGTGGGACATAAATTACAAAAAATAAGAACATAGTGAGCATAAATTTGCTAAATTTCTAGCATACAGATGCTTCCGCTGTCGAGAAATCTTGTTTTTCGTAAACAAAATGGCGGATTTTGAGTTTTTGAGATATAATGCTTTAAAGTAGTATGTCAATTTCGCATTGAACGTATGTTGTTTAAGAATTGAAATTGACGTTGGGCATTGATGAAGTTGTCAAATAACGACATATTTAGTGTGCTACAGAATGATTTATTACCGTGCAGTGACATCATGAGTTTTAGACAATTTTTTTATTACCATTTTGCCGTTTCATATTAAACTTGTTCACCACACCACGTACAGTAGGGTATGTAAACTGTATACAAGATCCTGGATATATGCCTGCAGAGACGTTAGCTACCGTGCATATATACGGTTTTTCGGACGGATTCGGTGCTTGAAGTAACATAAGGGGACAAGATCATGTATTACGTATTGAAATCCCCCTCCTTTAGGAATAGAATTTAAGATAATTTAATAACGATAAAACCAGTTTCTCAACTTAATTTTTCTATAGTCCCATGTATACCTTAATTATTACAGGACCATGTACTTTAATCTAGCTTTGATATGAATATATGATGTTCATGTAGATTGAGCCTATTTTCTATGTATTGTGCAACCACCCGCCGGAAGATGATACGACAGAATGATTGATGAAGCATGGTTGGACATAGTGATACATTTATCTTTTAATTAGGTTTGGTATGGTATGTCAGAATCAGATAGCATCGATATACCAATTAAGTCTTTGGAAATCCCCCAAAAGTGGCCGTATATTGTACATCAACCAAAAGTACCCTCCCAGCTCCCCCCCCCCCCCATGCTCACCTAAGTCGTTCACATTCAAGTCCATTCCTACATAATTTAATTACACCCAATGGAGAAACAGACCCACGATTGATATACGACCTTCGGATTACTGTTTTTAGTCAGATTATAGCGAAGTGTTTATACTGAGTGAGCTAGCTGCCAACGGTTCCCCAACAGTTCAGGACTTACAGAAAAAAGAAAACAAATTATTGAAGAATGGGAACAAAGTGTACACGAACAAAGGGCCAGAATAGAAGATGTTACAAAACTTGAGAAAAAACTTGAAAGGCTATTCTTATAAAGTCTATAGCAGGCGACACCATTCATGAAACTGAAAAATACATTGTGGCAGGAGCTAAACGTCAGGGTAACATTGAAATTATAGCAGATAATGAACATGCTTGGTCATGGGTATTACAATTTTGCCACAAGAAAAATGTTATATTGAGGGTGATATTTGAGATTATATAAAAAAACACCTACAAAATCCAGTGGTTGTGTCGTTGATACTGATTTAGCCTGAGGGTGAATATTTATAGTGTGTATTACCAGATGGTAGAGTCTATCGTAAACAAAAACATCATGAAAGGTTGATATAGAAAAATTCCATTCAGATTCAGATTGAATTATGCCCTTCTATGAAGTCATGCAGCTTTGTGAAATATTGTGAAAGAACAAATATCAGTTCGCAGCAATTTTAAATGAATTTAAGAAGACATTAACAAAGCATGTGTAGAACATAATTATGCATGATGAGTTATGGAATGCAGAAAGTTATTATAAGTAAAGATATTAGTATATGCTATATAGATATGAAAAACTTCTATCCTGCCAGTGTCCAAGGATTTGATGAATGTAGTAAATACTTTAATGATGGACACCCATCTAATTTGATGTCTCGAGTTAAAAAGTGGGAATTCAATGAAAATGTGCATCCTTTGATTCCTGTATCAATGTATGGTACGTTCAACATTTTCCTGAAAATGACTGGGTACCAATTCAACTTTTAGAATTATAGCTATTATAGCACTAAAAAGTCATAACACAGTATGGATGCCACAATTGGATGTCATGTTATTGGAAAGTTTGCGCAAGGAGCTAAAGATGGAGAGAAAATATTCACTCAAATACTTGTTACTAATTCTGGAGAATGTGATTACATTATAAAAGTACTATAGAAAACGGTACATTTGTTGGTAAGAAAAAATTGTCCCGTAGGTGACATATTATAATTCATGAGTGGAAAAGACCACAATATACACATTTGAGAACATCCTTGTTAATAGATTTACAAAAGATGAAGTTGTCAGAATTGCGTGCGATTCAATTTTTATAAAAGAAAATCTACACTATAAACTCAGAGACGCTATTCGTTATATATTCCCCAGGCCGGGGAATAGGCTAAACCTGCACATGGAGAGATAACGATGAACGATTATATAAAGCACGATCTCGTGTTTCTCCCACAAGGAAGTAACAAACTTAAAATGGTTATACAATATTCAACTTATCCAACAGTATCAAATCCACTTTCTCAACATCAACGTTGTCTTTTGAATAGTGCAATAGTGGTAAGAATATAAGTACAAGAGCTATTAAATTATTTCAAGAACCTCTATTTTCTGACCCCAACACATCGATCAGTAAGAGAGATGCGAGAGAGAGAGAGAGAGAGAGAGGTTGAAAGAATGGGTAATAAGTATATTCCAAAAGTTATTATCTGGGATGAAATGCACCATACCCTTAACTATCTTGAAAGTTTGAATTGCCAGTTTCTAAGAATGCTCAGTTAATAATGTGTGACATGATGATGACGTGTTTATTGTAACAAAGTCATCACTTGTACATATGAAATAATTCAGCTTATTACGCCGTTTTCAAGGGTTATGAAACTATATTCATAATAGATGAATGTGCCGCATCAAAATATATATCACGGAGAAGTCATAAAATAATAAATGTTTTATTTCTGCATTAGCATTTTCAGGTAGCTATTCCAAACAGATTTGTTGGATTTTATCACAAAAGTATAATAGCGTTATGAAAGACTTTAGAGAACAAACAAAATGGTTGTGTTGTAAAGAGAAAATTATGTCACACCTTCAAAGGAAACCAGATGAAAAAGAAAGCATTAAAAGACCAAAAAACCCACTCAAAACTAAAATTAAAGGAACCTACAACGTATGCTGTTTTCAGTAAATTTTTAACAAAAACTTGACAAGTTTATTTATAACAACTTGACAAGTACTTGATAAGTACTTGATAGGCTAAGTACTAATAAGTAACTTGACAAGTACTCGATAGGTACTTGACAAGTACATGCCAAGTACTTGATAATAACTTGACAGCAACTTGACAATTACTTGCATGAGAACTTGATAACAACTTGACAAGTACTTGTAACAATTAGACAAGTAACTTGTCAAGTACTTTACAAAAATGGTATTATATTTATACTTTGTATAAATATATACAAAGTTGTATAAAATGCTTTAATATTTTCCATTATAATTTATTATATTAAGTATATCAGTATTGGTGCTGTTAGTTATGAATTATTCAAGAAATAATGTTATAAATATATAGTTGTTTGTTGTATTATACTTGTTCTCGTTACATACTACGGTACTCTCCTAAATGTTATTGGAAATGTGAAAGTGCTGTGAAAAAATAGAAGCTACTACAAAATATCAGAAGTTAAACAAGAGAATGGTTATCCAAACAAGAAATGTGGCAAATTTATAAAACTAGGCCAAACTATATTCCAAGACCAACAAGTATGAATAGTTCCAATGCAACTCCAAATGTCATTCATCAGGCTGATCTATATGTTTTTACCACACGATACAGTAGATAAGTAAACCTATAAATGTGCATTAACTGTTGTTGATGTTGCATTAATTAACTGATAAAACTGCTGCAAAAGTTGCCAGTGTATTTCAAAAGATTTATAAAGAAGTCCATCAACGTATCCTAACATTATAAAAGTAGATTGTGGTAATATTACAACAGGCCTATATTGTATCTTCTGTAAATAATTCTTAATTGATTTCTGTTGTTTGTAGATCAAAAAGGTTCATAACATTCTTCAGGAGTATTCATGTTTTTATTCTGTAATTTGGAAACTTCCGAGGCAGATAGGGCAGTTATCTGGGTATTGTGGGGATATTTTCTGGGGCAAGCACACCGTGGTGTGGGAGTTTACCGCTACCTATCTGGGGTTTTTAGCACTATTATCAACTTGGTTTTTCGGATATTATCTGGGATTGTGGGGCTGTTTTATAGAGATCGGGGGGGGGGGGCTGTTGATCAAATCAAAGTGGTATATTCGCTGTTTTACCCCTTAGAAATAAGTCAGCCAGTCTATCATATTACTCCACTCTAATTGACTAGTTTGGCCTATTTCTCGAAGGTATAGTATTTAATAACGTGAGTTTATATTTAACAATGTTTCTGTCGTATGTGACAAGACCGAATTAATGCATGTGGGATCATCATACCATATCTTGTAGAAATTTCCTTATTTCAAATTGACTTGCATCATCGGAAACAAGGGCCAAGATTCGCCTGTCGTACCGTAAATACTATAGGACGGACCTGAAGTTTACACGGCAATGATGGCCACTCTTTGGAATACCGGTACCGTCTTGACTCACTTGGTACGTTACACAAACCTCGACAGTTTACAGCATTCCCCTATATTCCTGTATTGAGCATATGCCTAGGCTATAACTTAGTATAACGTTGTACTTATGGTATACTTATAAGCTGATCTCATGAGGAATAGGCTATACTAGAAATAGGACTATAGGGTTGGATATGCTAAGTCTTTGTTTGGTTATGCTAACTAGTTTAATTCGCAGTTAGTACCAGTTGTGAACTTGGACTTCTTCCATTCACGGTATAGTAGCGTTTATGTCAAAACAAGTGATACTACTACTAGGCTACGAAATCGACGGTCTCTGTCAAGCGATCATGATAGAAATGGTACTGTAAGCCTCAGCCTCGATACAATAACGCTCGTGGCTGGTCATGTCCAGGCTAGGTCAGAAAACACGGTAACTGGCCTAGCCATGATAACTACCAAAGCTGTGTCGACGGTGGATTAAAACATCTCCTCTTCCACATTATGAATGTAGTGAGATGTCGGCACAAAAGTTCATGATGACTGTCACAAGAATTTAAAGTATCTAGCCTACTATATTAGTTACTAGTGATATGAATGGCGGCGTGTCTGGAAAGCTCTGCCTGCTGGCTATTAAACCCACTTTAAATATTAAAAAAAATGGGTCGACGGTGGACTATAACACCTTCCCTTTCACATGCATGTAGTGACACGTCGTCAGCACAAAATCTCTTGACCGCCATGATGAACTCATTAAAATATCGGGATTTTAGTGTCGCTATACGAGAATTTGTGTACAAATTTGGTTACTTTCAAGTGGGGGCGTGTCTTGAAAGCTCTGTCCGCTCGGCTATTAAATCCACTTTAAATTTCGAAACATACTGTCGACGATGGAATACAACATCTCCCCTTTCATATTAATGTAACATGTAACATTAATGTGCCATGTCGGCACAAAATTTCATGACAGCCACGAGGAACTCATTAACGTATCGGAATTTAGTGCCGCTATATATTGATTGTGTGTACCAATTTGGTTACTTTCAGGTGTGGCGTCTCGAGGGGGGGGGGGGGAATTAAAATTCGAAACATGAATGTTGTGAGATGTCGGCACAAAATTTCTTGATTGTGACAAGGAACTCATTCAAATATCGAGATCGTATTATCCGTATATGAGAATTTATGTACAAATTTGGTTTGTTTGAAAAAGCCCTAGCTGCGATCCTGACCCAAGTAGGCCTAAGTACGTTGTGTGATTAATTGAAGTGCAAATCACTAGTTCGAGAATGGG
>JAODAG010275916.1:0-12823 GCA_027574785.1 Orphnurgus asper | reverse complement strand
GGGTAAACTTCCTTAAAGTAGTTTTTTTTTAAACTCATTTTGTTGAGTTTTATTTCTGCAAGAATCAAGCGATAGGGTGTGAGTATAGGTTACACAGGGGGTTAGGGGTGAGGATAATGGTCAAACGAATCCTGTTCGTATTCTGCAAACTATTTGAAGAGTATTAGGGGTTAACATATCAGAATTACAAATTTCCTGCCGTTACTCTCTGGTCGTCGGTAACTATTATGGTGTGTGTCTCAACTTGGTGGTAACATGATTGTCGTGGGTTGGTGGAGATCTGGTATCTATGACAAGCATTGGAATAGACTTAGAAAATTACATTATTTGAATGCACCACAGTTTGAAGAGGTGATGTATGCATATATGCATTATGAAACCATTCTATGCATTATGAAACCCTGTCATGCATATGCATTATGAAATATCGTGTACATAATGGCGCACTGGAAACCTCCGTGCAGTTCTGCATTCTTGGTTTAAATCGACCCGTTGAAGTTTTTCGCTAGCTTTTCTGTGATCCGGTGGATCACCTCTCTTGACAGATCTCTAATAAGGAAGCGTCCCTCCCGGACTCTCGACGAAAAAAACAACTTATTCAAGATTTATAAACGGCATCTTTGCTGTGGATCCCATTTGGCATATTTGCCACGTTTAACGTTGTTTGCCGTATAAATTTCGTTGCCACATTTTTTTATTTTATTTTTTTTCCCATTTACCCTCTCTACACGTGATTTACATCACAACAATATTAAATATTAGTTGGTTTTCAGCTTTTTGAAACAATTGTGTTCGATGAACGACAAGTATTAATTACCAATTACCGGCGTGACGTGCAAGCCTATCCTTTTTCATTCCAGCGCTTTCTTAGAATTCTTTCTTTTTGTTCACACCATGACGGGATTTTGTGCAAAAGAAAATCGGTTGATTTGTAGATAGAGAAAAGTGCTTTTGAATTAAGCAAAATGATAAAAGTGTGGCCCAGTTGTGGATTGTTTGTTTTCTTAGGGGAAGGGTGGGGGATTTCCTTTGATAAATTGATTGAGAAGACTGGGAAAGAAAAAGATGAACATTTATTTGCTGTGTTGGTGCTATGTACGTTGCATGTTCAAATTAAGGTTTGTTTTTTTTATCATTTGTATAGTTGAATTATTTTCTTTCATGTGTGATTGAAAGTTGGTTTGATCTGATTGCAAAAGTTTTGATTGAAAATGAAACGTTTTAGTTTTAGAGAGTATCAGTACTTTCGAATTTCTTTTTGTTTTTGCTGTCTCCGGTTCAGTGATATTTAATAAATTAGGGTTGAAAAGGGGTTGTGAATTTTACGTTTTGAAGAAACATTTTGCAGAAACCTTCTTGGTGATTTATTTTAAATGATATATTGTTGATAGGATTATTGTCCGGATAACACGGGCTTATATCTGTATTTTATATAAAAGGAACCTTTCAATCTGGTCTGAATTATAAAAAAAATGTCCTAACATCAGGTTATCAGTCAAGTTTGTCACTTACTTATTATCCCTGTGGCATTACCAAAGTTAATCACTTATCAGATTAGAACCATAAGTACGGTTTAATCTCCCACCCACACAAATTTTATAAACCATTTTCTGACTAGGTGGGGTTAAGTTTTAGCTACATGTTAACTACAACAAAATAATGTATCGAGTTTTATCTGATTACGAACGAGCCTTGGTTCGCCATTCTTAACACATATATGAGGTTGTACTTTTCTGCACTTCTCTGCAAATTGTCTGTAACTTTCTCTTGAGATATGTCATCTAACTTCCATACTAACATCCTTATGAAAGGCCACTAAAGCCTGGAGGTAGCCTAGCCGTCATACAGTAAGCTGAATAGCCTAATGTACCTTGAGGTAGCCTAGCCTACACATATGCATGCACTTAATGCATGTCATACAATAAGCTGTGAATAGCCTAGTGCACGTGGGCATCAGGCCCAGGCTACCTGACAGACATGGTCGCTTCAGTGAAGGATGTTAGTATGGCCGTTTAGAAGACCTACACTGATATATATATATATATATATAGAAGATGTGTTTTCAAACCAAACCTTCCATTAGAAGCAGAAATTATTATCAGTCCATTTGATATTCAGTGCGAGGTTTGTCTGTTAAAAATTACACTTTATTTTTTATCTCCGTAAAGTCTTTAAAGTCAATCCCAAGAGCTTCAATTTTAACACACAGATGCAACTATTTCAATAACTTACAACCAACCGATTGGTACCATACAGTTCTTTCTATCGTAAGCAATACAAATACTTACATTAATGAAAAATAAATAAATGAATGTATTAAAAAATTAAAAAAAAGAGTTTCTTTTTTTCACTTATCTAGCAATATCTTATAAAAACAAAATGTTTCACATTTTTAAATTTAAATGAATATGGTTTATATGAGAGTGATTGTTAAAACTTGTTGTTTTGAGAGTTTTTTTTTTTTTCCTGTGGTGTGTATGATATTATTCAAACCGTCTGGTTTCTATCCTACAAGTCTTCCTTTCTTTGTATAACCCAGAAGAATTTTGAAATAGATTATGTGAGTGGAGTGATTGTACCAGCAGACCTGTTCTCTCTCTCTCTTCTCTTTATTTTTAAAGTCTGAAAGTAAGTCTGTCTTTATACACCAACGCAGATATCTGGATCAGAGCTGATATTTGGGATCAGCAAAGAATACCATGACAGGATCCATATGGTAGGATGGGAGACCGATTCATAAATTTCCTTCCGAAGGCAAGTCCATTTGCAACTGATAGAGAGGTCGGTCGATAAGGAAACTGATCAAATCAATCTTTTTGAATTTTCGATGAGAATGATCAATTGATCCATTTGAAACTGATTGAGTAATACACCGACCAGACGATCCATCTGAAACTGATCGATAAAGGATACCGATCCACTTGAAACTGATCGATAAGGACACTGATCAAACGATCCATTTGAAACTGACCGATTAAGGATACCGATCAAATGATCCATTAAAAACTGATGGAAGGATTAATAAGGGCACCAAACATGCAGCATGTGTCCTTCCTGGAGCTCATGTATCTAGCAGATTTTCATTAAGAATAATTATAAAATCAGAGTCCATGTACGATCATGCACTTCCTGCCAAACAACACCTCCATACGTGGGACATTGGCCTAAGATCCGTAACTGAAGGCGGGTCCGGGGGATCACATCTCCGCTGGGCAAGACGCAAAAAATTTGTTCTTTGGCGACAACCACCATCCTTTCAATATTCCTTCGTTATTATTAACAAAATGCTGTACAGATGAAAAGATATAATCCTTGTGTTTTTAAAAACATGGCTCCCAAACCAACTAGGTCTAAACAGAAAGCTACTTGTACCCCCAAGAGGTCTAAAAAATTAGTTTTTTTATTAAGAAAACCCGCCAACCGAAGAAACCTAACGACGGTGGCATACACCAGCATACTGACCAGCAAACTGACCAGCTTTCCCAGCCCCCATTTGGATCTGACTTAGAGACCTAGCGGTCACTGGGCGAGTGTAGTGCCACGTAACGTACAGCTCGCGGATCTGTTGAACGATCACAACCCCCCACCGCGATCCCACGCATGCCGCCCTAAACACCACAGGCACGGGTCGAGTAAAGAATTTATTGATTAAAATTCTCCAATATCCCTAATTGGGTTGCCTCTCGTGACGGGGATCTATATCCCGGGGGATCAATATCCGTGGATCTATATCCGGGAGATCTTTATCATTTCAAATGGTTTACAAAGCAGGTACCTATAACGCCCATGAATCGACGACCCTTAATTGCGACAAGTTTGAAGAAAATCAAAATTCCCGCTGCGGAGATGACATTTAAAGCACTTTGTGTTTTATCCACGCCCACTCATTAATATGCATGTCGACTGAGCTCCCTCCCCCTCCCCAAATAAAAGGCAACCTACGTGGCCAACCGGCCTTCCGGTCCAGACAGGCTAACGAGGGGAAAACATTTACGGTATGAAATCACACTTTCCTGTTTTTCGATCACCAGTTTGGCCGGGTAAGACCAGGGCTAGGATCTACACACACATGTAGATACACTATATTTAAGGTCACCGTGGGTCATACATGAGAGTATGTATAAGTTAGGATGTAGGCTAGTATCTACATACACATGTTCATACACTATATTTGAGGTAGTCTTTCATGAAGTACATACATACATCAAATAGCCTATTTGATACATACATGAGTATGTATAAGTTAGGGTGTAGGCTACACAAAGTACATACCTCAAATGGCAGGCGGAGGTCTCTGCCACAGCCTCCCATTTGAAGGCCCCCATCTGCATGGACCGCGACGAGATATCACCATCGGTACACGCTGGAGGGGAACGCGGCCGTGACAGGGAGGGCGTGCGGCATAGTCTACGGCCCAAACTCCCAGTCCCCACCATTTTTTTTTTATGGGCCAGGTTGGGGAAAACCCCGCGGGCGCATCAAACCAGCAGACTGCTGGACGCTTCCGTGCGGTAGGTAGCGTTAACTCGAGGAGAGCACACGCGGTCATCGGCCGCGTCCGTCGAACGCGGTCCGTCCGGTGCCGGCGGCGGAGTGACCGTCAGTCAGGCAGGGGTTTCGCCCAATCGGAGCCGAGGGGGTAGTCGTCTTCATTTAACCTTCTTCAGGCCGACGATGCAAACCATTGCACGTGGGCATCAGGCCCAGGCTACCTGACAGACATGGTCGCTTCAGTGAAGGATGTTAGTATGGCCGTTTAGAAGACCTACACTGATATATATATATATATATATAGAAGATGTGTTTTCAAACCAAACCTTCCATTAGAAGCAGAAATTATTATCAGTCCATTTGATATTCAGTGCGAGGTTTGTCTGTTAAAAATTACACTTTATTTTTTATCTCCGTAAAGTCTTTAAAGTCAATCCCAAGAGCTTCAATTTTAACACACAGATGCAACTATTTCAATAACTTACAACCAACCGATTGGTACCATACAGTTCTTTCTATCGTAAGCAATACAAATACTTACATTAATGAAAAATAAATAAATGAATGTATTAAAAAATTAAAAAAAAGAGTTTCTTTTTTTCACTTATCTAGCAATATCTTATAAAAACAAAATGTTTCACATTTTTAAATTTAAATGAATATGGTTTATATGAGAGTGATTGTTAAAACTTGTTGTTTTGAGAGTTTTTTTTTTTTTCCTGTGGTGTGTATGATATTATTCAAACCGTCTGGTTTCTATCCTACAAGTCTTCCTTTCTTTGTATAACCCAGAAGAATTTTGAAATAGATTATGTGAGTGGAGTGATTGTACCAGCAGACCTGTTCTCTCTCTCTCTTCTCTTTATTTTTAAAGTCTGAAAGTAAGTCTGTCTTTATACACCAACGCAGATATCTGGATCAGAGCTGATATTTGGGATCAGCAAAGAATACCATGACAGGATCCATATGGTAGGATGGGAGACCGATTCATAAATTTCCTTCCGAAGGCAAGTCCATTTGCAACTGATAGAGAGGTCGGTCGATAAGGAAACTGATCAAATCAATCTTTTTGAATTTTCGATGAGAATGATCAATTGATCCATTTGAAACTGATTGAGTAATACACCGACCAGACGATCCATCTGAAACTGATCGATAAAGGATACCGATCCACTTGAAACTGATCGATAAGGACACTGATCAAACGATCCATTTGAAACTGACCGATTAAGGATACCGATCAAATGATCCATTAAAAACTGATGGAAGGATTAATAAGGGCACCAAACATGCAGCATGTGTCCTTCCTGGAGCTCATGTATCTAGCAGATTTTCATTAAGAATAATTATAAAATCAGAGTCCATGTACGATCATGCACTTCCTGCCAAACAACACCTCCATACGTGGGACATTGGCCTAAGATCCGTAACTGAAGGCGGGTCCGGGGGATCACATCTCCGCTGGGCAAGACGCAAAAAATTTGTTCTTTGGCGACAACCACCATCCTTTCAATATTCCTTCGTTATTATTAACAAAATGCTGTACAGATGAAAAGATATAATCCTTGTGTTTTTAAAAACATGGCTCCCAAACCAACTAGGTCTAAACAGAAAGCTACTTGTACCCCCAAGAGGTCTAAAAAATTAGTTTTTTTATTAAGAAAACCCGCCAACCGAAGAAACCTAACGACGGTGGCATACACCAGCATACTGACCAGCAAACTGACCAGCTTTCCCAGCCCCCATTTGGATCTGACTTAGAGACCTAGCGGTCACTGGGCGAGTGTAGTGCCACGTAACGTACAGCTCGCGGATCTGTTGAACGATCACAACCCCCCACCGCGATCCCACGCATGCCGCCCTAAACACCACAGGCACGGGTCGAGTAAAGAATTTATTGATTAAAATTCTCCAATATCCCTAATTGGGTTGCCTCTCGTGACGGGGATCTATATCCCGGGGGATCAATATCCGTGGATCTATATCCGGGAGATCTTTATCATTTCAAATGGTTTACAAAGCAGGTACCTATAACGCCCATGAATCGACGACCCTTAATTGCGACAAGTTTGAAGAAAATCAAAATTCCCGCTGCGGAGATGACATTTAAAGCACTTTGTGTTTTATCCACGCCCACTCATTAATATGCATGTCGACTGAGCTCCCTCCCCCTCCCCAAATAAAAGGCAACCTACGTGGCCAACCGGCCTTCCGGTCCAGACAGGCTAACGAGGGGAAAACATTTACGGTATGAAATCACACTTTCCTGTTTTTCGATCACCAGTTTGGCCGGGTAAGACCAGGGCTAGGATCTACACACACATGTAGATACACTATATTTAAGGTCACCGTGGGTCATACATGAGAGTATGTATAAGTTAGGATGTAGGCTAGTATCTACATACACATGTTCATACACTATATTTGAGGTAGTCTTTCATGAAGTACATACATACATCAAATAGCCTATTTGATACATACATGAGTATGTATAAGTTAGGGTGTAGGCTACACAAAGTACATACCTCAAATGGCAGGCGGAGGTCTCTGCCACAGCCTCCCATTTGAAGGCCCCCATCTGCATGGACCGCGACGAGATATCACCATCGGTACACGCTGGAGGGGAACGCGGCCGTGACAGGGAGGGCGTGCGGCATAGTCTACGGCCCAAACTCCCAGTCCCCACCATTTTTTTTTTATGGGCCAGGTTGGGGAAAACCCCGCGGGCGCATCAAACCAGCAGACTGCTGGACGCTTCCGTGCGGTAGGTAGCGTTAACTCGAGGAGAGCACACGCGGTCATCGGCCGCGTCCGTCGAACGCGGTCCGTCCGGTGCCGGCGGCGGAGTGACCGTCAGTCAGGCAGGGGTTTCGCCCAATCGGAGCCGAGGGGGTAGTCGTCTTCATTTAACCTTCTTCAGGCCGACGATGCAAACGAGTAGAACGACTTCTAACACCACCGGTATCACGCTGGAAGACAAAAAATCTTGAGGTATCAATCAACCGGGGGGAGGAGGGAGGGGAAGGAGGAATCAATAATAGCTGAATGTCGCCCTGAAAAATTGGGAAATAGTGAAAATCAATTCCGGGCTCTTTTCGCCACCCCCCTCCCCCCCCCCGCCGGGATTCAATCTCTGGACCTCCTGCTATGATGGGTGGATGTCCGTACCAGTCGGGCTATATCTACATGCCGGGCCTGGGTGGTGTATGCTACCCCCCTACCCCAGGAGAGGTTAATCTTGGTGGAGACAAGTCCAGTCCAGTGAACCTTGCAAGATGGGAACCATACGGTCATAGACTCAATGTACAACATACAGTACAATGTACCAAGATGTGAAACACATTTTGAGCTTGAATTCCTCCCCCCACCTCCCAAGGAATTAGTTACAAAATAAAATTACGTTTCAAAATCAAATTCTGTGTTGAACTTGGAACCCAAATGGAACAAGGTAACGTCCGTGAACTCAAAAATGGAACCGTTCAGGATTTCTTAATCCATACTTTTCTCGGAAGAGGTGTTAATGTCAGTACCTATTTTTGTTATTTAATTATTTATCGATAACCCATGCACGGTGCAACATTTCAAGAGACCCGAATGCACCAAAACATGTCGGGACCGACGTTTCGCTTCTGTCACATCTAAATCTCCTTCATCAACGGCAACAAATGAAATTTTGATCTGGGGTTTTTTTTTTTCTTTTCCTCAGTAAAATATCTGTAAAATGTCTTCTTTTTTTTGTGTGTGTGGAGAAACTGCAAAACCCATTCGTCTTCCCTCTGTGACATATATCTCCTCTCTTTAAGTACAGGGTTAAAAATCTCCGCTCTCAACCGCAGATTCACACCGATTGGAATCCGCTTTCCGGAAAAACCCGCAAACGTTTTAAATAGCTGGACGGGGAGGGGGGGGGGATACCTTACCTACAGAAACTGAAGATCCACCAGAAGGAATGACAGGGCCAGCCCTCGAACGAGAAGTACGACAGTGCGACTGACGCGATGGCGTGGGCTCCCGTCGCTGGCGGGCGAGCGTAGGTCAAGGGTCGTCTTCACTTGTACAATAACTCTCTGTCGCCGTAAATTTTAAACGCTGGCACGACAAACTCCAACACGTCGATATTCGCTCGTTATAATTTTTGATTTTGGATGGAAGCAGGTACTAACTACTAACTTCTCTCTTCTTAATTGGAAACAGAACTCCAGACGTTAACTCCAGACGTTAATTTCAAACAAACAAAAAAACGCATCCCGTTGAACGTGAAAGGATACAGAGCAGGGCAGCAGGATGTATAAACATCGAAACACCGGAGATGAAACCTACGACCTCGACGGCTAAGAAGACGATCATCAGAACCAGACCAATCAGCAGCCTGCAAGGAAACGTCGTCGAGCGGTCATAGAAAAGTCCGGAAAGTCCAAAGACCGACGTTATTTCATTTCCACTATTTACCCTTCCCCTTCCCCCGATGCTGAAAAACAAAGTTAGATGGTCCCTAATATCAGATTGTTCTCAGGACTTCATTAGTTAATCAATCAATCAATCAATCAATCAATTAGTTAATATTAGTCCTCACTTGGATTGTGGGTTTTTAACAAGCAAGATTGCTTTCTACACCCAGGACGAGAATTATTTTCTCGGCACCTTCGCAGTTTCACTGAGCACTCCCAATACCGTTGCAGTTTAACGGTGCTGAATAATCGATTCTTATTCAAATTTTTCGCTCGAGAAAGACGTACGTGTGTGGAATTTTTTTGGTCGTCAGACGATACCGTCGATGGGACGTACGCTTTATTTTTTATTTGACCCGCCACCAAAATGGGAGCTTGGATTAACTTTCAACCAACGGAAGGCAGGAAACCTCTTCCCAGATTATTATCATTTACAATCAGAATATAGACAACCAAGAGTTGGCTTGGGACATGTCACACGGGTATCCTTACGAGCTTTTTATGTGGATTAAGAAGCAATAACTGGGGGAGGAGATTCTTACCCAGTGTCCACGGAACGGTACTCATCTTCAGTGTAGTCTTCCGGCAAGCAAGACCTCACGTTTACATCCTACAGAACAAAGTACGCACAAAAATTGCACATCATAACGCACCATTTTTTTGGGTTTTTTTACGATTCGAAACTTTGAGCACCCACGAAAGAAATTAACAAAAAAATACAATAGACTAGAACCCTGTTCATAAACGCAAAAATGGTGAATCCTATTTTAAAACAAGATATGTCGTTTCCACACTCTTAGAATTTCCATAGGCACATAGGATATCGAGGACTGGTATTCCTAAGTAAAGAAATCCAGATCAATCAGAACTAAACAGAATATAGATCCACCACAAGGTTTCTAGGACCATCGGTTTCGACGAAACAACTGTGTAAGGGCTTGGGTTAATGCGACAACTACTTTTATCAAATATTAGCTTTTTGGCAAATTAAATGCAACATAATGGTGTATTACTGACGAACAGAACTTCTTTTAAAATTTACAAACGATGCAACGTTGATACTACCTCAGAGGGGTTCTTTTATAAATATAGAACTTCCAATTTATACGTAGAACTTCCAATTTTAATTTAGTTTCTATAACTCTATAATTCTAGAATTGAAATGTTAACCTTCCAAACGTGTAACTTCCAATTTAAACGTGTAAACTTCCAATTTATACGTAGACCTTCCAATTTAAATTTAATTTCTATTCTATTATTAGAAATTGAAATTGAAATGTAGAACTTCCAATTGAAATTTTGAACTTCCAATTTAAACGTGTAAACTTCCAATTTATACGTAGACCTTCCAATTTAAATTTAGTTTCTATAACTTAGAAATTGAAATGTAGAACTTCCAATTTAAATATAGAACTTCCAATTTAAATTGAACTAGAAAAAAAAATCATTGCAGACGAACAATTTGGAGTTTGAAGAAACATTCACGTATGATACCTCCCACCTAAAAATGTCTTTAAACCAGACCGTTCCTTTTCGGCAATCCTACTTTGCAAAGGTGGTCGAACTATAATGTAATCCTGCCAAATGTCTTTGACCGATTTAATCACCCCCCCCCCTCCCTAAAAAAAAACAAAATTCCCACTACTCTCTCACTCATCTCTCTGCTCCACACAACTTCACTAATACTGAGACAATCGTAGTTTGTTATGATCCGGATACTTAGCAGGCAGTCGTCATGTTAATCAAGCACACTTTGTCACAAACTGTATCCAACCACCCGTCTCCCCCCCCCCAATCCATCGGCTCCTACCCTGGCACGTCCGAGTCCAGAGAATCCGAGTCAGAATCCGAACGAACACAAAAAAGACGAGTCCTTGGCACCCTCGCCTTATAATACATAATAACATGATGTCGACCGGAATGCCCTCATCCGGACTTGGCCATACTCGGCTCGGGGGCCCCCGTACCCCCCACCAGAAGTCCACTCGGGGCCTGGGTCCGAGCTCAGTCCGCGACAGTGACCTGCCAGACTCTAGGTACCTACCCGGGACCACAGAATGGTGATCGTTACGATGAGGTGCGACGTGAGACAGAGGAATCTCGCAGGGATCAAGCTCGTCACGGCCATGGTCCCTATCTGCAAATTTAAGAAATAACTTTAACAAGTAAGGTCTACGGGCAGATTTATCCACCTCAGTGGAACCTCTGTGAAATGCATACTTTACTCAAAACCTTCATAATTGAACAGCTTAGAAGACACAAATCTGTGATATCAGTGATACCGACCATGCTAAATGAGTGGGTTGAAATTGTCAGGGATATTTATTCATGGCTTCTGAAACGATGCAACACTCTCAAGGATTTTGTTCGGGAGTAATTACTGATAGAGGGAAGGACGATGGTAGGCCTATACTTCTGATTGCAGCCGCATCAATTATAATCAAACAAACGAACAAATTTAGACACTTGAAAGCAGCTCAAGGGAAGTTAGAATAAGATGTTTTGCATGACCTTTTGACTCTATGAAAACCCAGGCATAAAGCCTACAGAGTAAATAGATCTGTGGTCAAAACAGTGTCACGGCCGGGGCATGATCCTTGCTGCATACCGGATCAAGAGCATCAAAGCTTTCTTTATTAACACTCATGCAGCAGCAAGCTTGCTATGGTGGCATTGCATGCTACTCAACTGTAGTGTTAGGATTTAAATTGTCGGGGATATTGGCTCATTAAATTCCATGCTTGTCTACCATATAGTTTTCACCTTGTGACCACGTATAAACGCCACCCGTGTTGCCGGCAACAGAATTGCTGGTCCTAGACTGCACTATTCCACATCGATACTAGTAGTACTACTACTAGTACTAAGTAGTACTAGTACTATGGTACTACTAAGTAAATTAAAGTAGTACTAGTACTACTACTACTAATTAGTACATACATCATGATAATTGATAGGCCATTGTTTACATCATGCAACGAATTTCGCTAGTAAGGAAATAGGCTGAGGATAACTGTGTGTAGGATTGCTACTACTAGTACTACTACTACAGTAAGTAGTACTACTACTACTAATTAGTACATACATCATGATAATTGATAGGCCATTGTTTACATCATGCAACGAATTTCCCTAGTAAAGAATTTAAGGAAATAGGCTGAGGATAACTGTGTGTAGGCTTGCTACTAGTACTAGTAGGCTACTAGTAGTACTGTACTAGTAGTACTGTACTAGTAGTATAGTAATTTTATACGTAGGCTTACGTAACTAGTAGTAACTAGTTTACCCTAACAACTGCGTCGTATGGCGACTTCTATTTTCATGGTTAAGGAGCGATTAATTTCCTTTTTTGCCTCCTTTTACGCGAGGAGCTAAGTAAGAATAATTAATAGTAAGCTTACTCGACACAACGGGTTAAGTACTTAATACGAATCGATAAAATCGGCTAAAACTTCCACCCAAGCATAACGACTGTTGCGGGGGCAGCCTTGACCATCACAGTTTCCCAATAACTGAGTGCGCCCTCACTTCTCGTTGGATTTTAAAAGTTTGAACTGGTACTACGTTGTAAAAATTAGTTTTAATTGTTCTTTTTGTACTAAAAATGTACTACGCAGGACGCCCTCTAACTAAATATACTACGCATGACGCCCTCTAAAAAATGTACTACGCAGGACGCCCTCTACTAAATGTAATACGCAGGACGCCCTCTACTAAATGTACCACGCAGGACGCCCTCTACTAAATGTAATACGCAGGACGCCCTCTAAAAAATGTACTACGCCAGGACGCCCTCTACTTATTCACCAAGACGTATCTCCGATTCTGCCCAATAGCATAATAATTATTATACTAGTTTGGAAATCATTCTGCGGCCAACGATG
>JAODAG010275806.1:0-11362 GCA_027574785.1 Orphnurgus asper | reverse complement strand
TTCATAGTGTCACAGTCACATGACTGAGTACTCACTTGTCAACGGAACAAGATTCCCTGAAACAAGATCACGATTGTATTTAATCAGTTCCACCAATGTGTCTAATTACCTCTTGCTCGGAGTCTCTGACGCTGTGCACAGTTTTGTCCTCCTGGCTGAGCAGAGCTAATAATTGATTGTATAGGAAGAGGTTCTTTGCTGGTTTCTTGTGAGGGTCCACCTGGAAGGTACTGGTCATCTCTGGAGAGTACGCCAAGGTGGCGCCTTTATCGTTGGCATTAGGAGGCTTAATGAACTCTCGGATGGAGGCAGTTATCTTGTCTTCCTCGTGATGAAACATCAGCTGGATTCTTTCTTCCGATATCGAGAATATTCTCTCTGCTACATCTTCATCTGCGGGTACGTTCTTATTTCGATGGAATCGTTCGATGATTTTCTGCCAAAAAACGGAGAAAACAAACTTTTAGACATCAAGAGAAAACTATGGAGGAAATTGGAAAAATTTAAGTAAATATATTAAAATGATGAAATGATCAGGACATATTAACAATGTAAACATTTTATTCATTCATATCGGTATAACTTATAACTTACTTATATACATTATATATTAAATTAGTATAGTATTTGTATTATGTACATTATGTATTATATGTGGTATGTGAATTATATATACAATTATATATACAATATATATCTAATATAATACATAAATATCTAATACAATTATATAACACGTAAAATATGACATAAAATACATATACAGTACATGCATTATATATAATACATAAAATACATATAATATACACATAATATACACATGGCATATATTTATATATATAATACATATGGAATACATATGATATATATCATATACTTGACACTTAAACCTACAAAACATGGGCAGCAATTATTTTAAACACTAATTCTATTAACTGTCAATCAGTGATGCTTCACGAAGCCGATCTGAACGACTCCTTACCAGAATAGGTCTCGGATTAGAGCTAGGCAGGGAGCCCGCCGGTTCCAACTTCTTCTGCCTTCTCCCAAACGCGACGTGCCTGTAATAGAGGAAGTCGTCCCTGTCCGTAAAGTGCTCCGTCATCTCTAGCGGGGTTTCCACCCGTTTGGTGAGGCCGTCGACTCTGGCCTTGTCGTAGAACAACTGCGTCCTCTCCGACTCGGGCCCTGGACTGACCGCCTCGTAACATTGCTCTGAAGGTAAGAGGTGGCAGCGGTGGTTTGGCACATAAAAATTCGTGGTCTAGTTTGAAAATCAGGGGAATGGAGGTAACTATAGCTTAGACAATCTAATCTGGCAGCGACAGGACGAAAACTACGATGAGAATAAACGAAATTGGAATGCAGTTAGGATAACTTAGGATGACTACTCTACCTGTAGTGTGTTCATACATATATGTCAGCCATATTAATGTTTACATAGTTAAGTGCATACATTGTCCTTTATCTAGCTAGTATGACATCTGACTGGAAGGCAGATCAGGATAGATGATATATTCACGTTGTAAACCGACTTTCACCTGTCACTGAATCCATGCGTATCCACCCAGAGTTCCGGATGCAACTTTACTTTGGTGACTTTTTACTTCAACTAGTGCAGGCTTTACATTTGGAACAATTCTACCGCATTCACGGCATGGTATCGTTTAGCATACCAGCACCATAGGCATAATGCACACATGGCGCGACCTTTCTCATCCAGAGCCCAGTCCGTAACACTAAAAATGAGGTCCGTAACATACAATTGAGGTCAGAAACATACAATTGGGGTCATTAAAATTTCCCTTGCTTAATGACCATACTATGTAATATCGCTGTGTGTGATGACAGCTTGGATAAATAAAAGCTAGTGGAGCAGTTCACATCATGCACGTCAGATCACAATTTAATTATCGCAGAACTGGGTACAGTTCTTACAAAACTTCAAGAATTTTGGGCTAGCGATCGCAATAACGACGATCAGCTTAGCAGTGCAACGGTGAAAAGTACTGGTAACCTCTTGTATGACATTTGACAGGCAGATATATAGACGCTGTATTCAAGTCGTTAACCAACTTTTATTTGTCAGTGACTCCATGCTATTCACCCATCTCATAGTTCTAAATGCAACTTTACACTAACCTTTAAACTACAACCTTGATCAAACTAAAAGTATACAGGTCAACTACTAGCTATTATGTGAATAAGGTAGTTAAAACTCTATTTAAGAAACTAGATTAAACATTAATTTATGCATGAATGTAACTGATGCAAGGTAGGAACAGAAATTCTTTTCAAGAATGACTGCAGTGCAAATCTTTATACAGAGAAGAAATGCAAATGATATGCAAATCAAATGCTTATGATATGCTAATCAGATGTCACAATGTGGCAGAGAAAAAGGAGGTCATGATAATTTAGCAAGGAGTACCTTTAAGATGTCGAGGTCTTCCCTGTTTGTAATATTCCGTCACCAGTCCTGTCCTGAAATTGTTCACTCTGATGTCCAGCTGGTCATGTCTATTTGCATACCATGTTTTGACTTGAGTCAAGTCTTTCACTATGTAAGAAAAACAAGCAGAGTTTTACTACGCTGCATGCAACCATGTGTGAAGCTAGTAGATTCACGCAAAGATAAATAGCGGAATGATCAAGAGCGACTCTTCCAAATCATTATAAAAACAAAACCATGAAACAAATAAAACCTTTAGCAAAACTAGATCTAAACAGCATTTTTGTTGTCAACTGGCTGACTTATCAAAACTAAGTTTCCAAGTAAATAGTAGGATCTAGCTTACTGCAATAGATAAAGGAGGCTTTGCTTCATAATAAAAGACTGTGTTAAAATTACACTAGATATTATTAGTCTTACATAACTTATGAAGAATGATTCCTCCTTCTAACAGAAAAGGTCTATCAAGATTACAACCAAGATAAAACGTATCAAATTATACAATATGTTATCTCATGTAATTTACATTCTTGGTCATGATATAAAAATAGCTTAGTCATGAGTCTATATAACTACCAAGAAGATACATATCAAATTATACTAAATATTTGGTTTAATGTAACTTACATTCTTTGTCATGATATAAAAATACCTTAGTCATGAGTCTATAACTACCAAGATGGTACATATCAAATTATACTAGATGTTAGACTTATGTAACTTACATTCTTTGTCATGATAGATAGATAGCTTAGTCACGAGTCCATCCTTATTCAGATAGTGGGCAAACTTCTCCAGTTTAGCTCTCTTGTAAAGGATCGATTTCTTTCCCTGGGGGCATCTGGTTTGGTATTCCTTGAGAGAGAGGGACAGTGGTTCCACCCATGAGGGGGGCATGTCTAGGTGCTTTGCCTCATCTTTATCCTCATCCTAAAGTACAAAGTCATAAAAATGAACACCACAAAACCATCATGACAATTAATGCATTTACTACATGAAGACATCCAACCATGCATGGAGCTATCACAGATGCAGTAAAACTTAAAATAATAAAGATACAACTTGCACAATGAGCTAGTCAAACATCACCATTCAAGCTATCACAGATTATTCAAGCTATCACAAACTTAAAATAGCCTGGACTAATATTAAAGATACACTCACACAATGGAGCTATGACAGATGGAGAAAAACCTGGAATATTAAAACACACTCACACAATGAACGCATTCAATGATGGGAGCTATCACAGATAGATTAAATGCAGTAAAACTTAAAATAATAAAGATACAACTTGCACAATGAACTATTCAAATATGGAGCTATCACAGATGGAGAAAAACTTAAAATAGCCTGGACTAATATTAAAGATACATTTGCACAATGAACTTATTCGATGATGGGAGCTATCACAGATCGAATAAAACTGAAAATATCCTGGAATAATAAAGATACACCCATACAATGCAATTCCTCTGTAAAAAAAAAAACTGCACAGGGTAATTGGCTGGTTACTGTGTTACACAATATCACAGTAAAATCCTTAGATGATGGGACACAGACCGGTATGATCTCCCACTAGAGGCAGTTTGGGGGTCTGAGCGTACATAACACATTTTAATGACCAATAGTTTGACAAACGAAATGACGCTAATTACCTCATCATCGTCAAAGGCATCCATGCCATCGTCTAAAAACTCCATGATGGGCTTCTCGTTGCCTGGAAACATGTATTCCCATCTCACGCAGTCGCCGAGGTCAAAGATCAGATCCTAGATTATCGAGAGAAGACAGGACGTCATGAAACAATCATTTATCGACGATATCTCTGCGTCATTATTCAGAGGCACGGGATACATTTTGGAATCTCTAAGGTCAGCAGAAAAGACCCATCTATAAATGCTTGCTCTCATCTGTTCCATTCCCACCCCTCCAAGAAACAGTGAAAGATTTATTGACAGCGGGAGGGAATGAAAGATTGTCTATGACCATCGGAGCTTTTCAAGTGGCTGTTACTTTCGTGAGTGGAAAGAGAATGGAAACAGACTTTTGTCCAGTTTCTGGATTTGAACCGATTTAAGTAGGATAACATGAAACTTGGATTTGCTTGTTGAGATTCGATGATCGAGGTGGTATTCTATTTATAAGAATGTAAGACAATTTAATACTAGATCAACCGTTATAGTCACAACAATGCCATGAGCGGCATAAAACACTACGAACGTCTGCTCTTTACAAATATTACATCGCTCCATGTGGTCTGCTCAAAGCGGCATTTTTTACGGGCACTGCCAATGGCTGGCCGTGAAGACCAAATTCCACGGATCAACGTACCCTGCAACCATTGGAGCAATCCTGCATGTTGACCCAGTAATTGGTGTTGTTCCATATGGATTCTATACCGAGGAAGGAGCCGTCGGTCGTCGAGAAGGAGTTCCCGGTCAGAGGCTCGACGAAGAAGTTCTCCGGTACTTCCCTTTTGCCGGCCAAAACTAATACCCAGCCGTGAATGCGGAGACCGAACAGGTCGTCAGCGGGAGGTTTCTCCAGCTCCTGGAGGGAAGAGAAAAATAATGCCCCAAAAAATGATTGATAAATTCGGGCTTAATGTGACCAACCAAAATTATTTCTGCAAAAATGCAGTCTTATTTTGGGGGTTAAAATGGACAAAATTGGTTAAATTTGACCTAATTATCACATTTTTATGTTTGTTCATTTTTTATGACCTAAGTTTTTAACCTATAGTAATTTGTTCAATGTTCAACGTTTATTAAACAACCGATACAGTAGTATGAAAATTCGGGCAACTTGCTTCAGAATTCACTATTCGAGCAAAAAATTGACCTGGGCTCCCAGAAATTTTGACCACCTACCCCCTCCTGCCTGGTATGGTTTTATGCGCCTATGGTTTTATGACCAATTTTAAGTATCAACGAAACCACAACAATTTGATTGGCATACAGCTGGGACTACTATCAGCCTTCTCTGAAGTTGCAGCTTGTCACTCATCAATCTGGAGCAGAATGGTCACTAATCAAGGGGTTTTTATTACTGGGGATGGTTTTAATGACCTCCATCTTTTGTGTGACATGCTGGGGGCCCGGATGAGAAAGGTTTGAGAGAGGACAATGTCACTTCAATCTTATTTTAGTTTTACATATGAAGGGTGGTATAGTTTGACATTAAAATTAGAATTTCTGCCTCCTGCTCTAGCTACCTCTTGCTTGGCCTTCTCTTCATTATTCCTCTCCTCTATCATCTTCTCGTTCTCTTCCACTTTCCTCCTTTCTTGTTCCAAGATGAATTTGCTCCTTAGATCCTTCGCGGGTTTCACGCTGTACTTCTTCACTTTTTTCATTTGTGCCTCTGTTTTCACCTTGTTAGAAGACCATTGTAAGAGGACTGTTACAAGTATAGGTTCACCTTAATCATTCACCTTATCACCATAATCATTCACCTTATCACCTTAATCATTCACCTTATCACCTTAATCATTCACCTTATCACCATAATCATTCACCTTATCACCTTAATCATTCACCTTATCACCTTAATCATTCACCTTATCACCATAATCATTCACCTTATCACCTTAATCATTCACCTTATCACCATAATCATTCACCATAATCATTGACCATAAATCAAACACCTGATCATCTTAAAGTACAAATTACAACCGTAATAATTTACCAGTTCACTTTAATCATTCACCTTAACCATTCACCAGGTCTCCTTAATCATTCACCTTATCACCATATCATTTAGCAGTTCACCTTAATTATTCACCACATCACCTTAAACATTCACCTTGTTACCTTAATCATTCACCACTCTACCTTAATCATTCACTTTAGTCATTCAGCTTATTTCCATAATCATTCACCTTAATCATTCACCTTATCACCTTAAACATTCACCGGTTCACCATAATCATTCACCAGTTCACTATAATCATTTCCAGTTCACATTAATCATTCACCTTAACCATTTACCAGGTCTCCTTAATCATTCACCTTATCACCATATCATTCAGCGGTTCACCTTAATTATTCACATCATCACCTTAAACATTCACCAGTTCACCATAATCATTCACCTTATCACAATAACATTCACCAGTTCACCATAATCATTCACCTTATTACATTAATCATTCACCAGTTCACCACAATCATTCACCAGTTCACCTTAAAATAATCTAAAATGCTAGATATTGGTGATGCCACCTTTGTGACAGAAAACCCTGTAATGTAAGTTGTAATGTAATATAAGTTGTAAAGTCAATAAGACTGGGTCAATGTTCCACTTCCATTTAACATGTACACATTTAAACAAACAGGAGTGCTGTTCATGTTAATTACGCTAAGTATGGTATTGTCAAGTAACTAGTCGTCCGTCAGACAAAGTGATGCCGGATGACCCAAATTTTAACAGTGGTGAGTATCTTTAATTTTGTTCACAGCTACCCCATGTTGCTTGGCATGTTGCGATGTTCCTGTATTGCCAAAAGGTCGTTCAACCTTGCAGGTGCATGTTAAACATGCGTACTGTATACACGTTAAAAAGGTTGGAAAAATGTCATTTTTATCATGTCAATTAATAATGTATTGCCCCCTGAATGGTGAACTAACCTCATCTTTCTTCATGAGAAGGGGGCAGTCGTCCCTAGTCTCGTCGCACAGGGTCACTTCTCTGGAAGCATAACCACAGACCACGTATGCGTCGTATCCGGCTCCCAGCAGCAGGGAACATAGTAACGTACTCATATCAAAACTGTTGCCTCTTTGTCGTTTCAGGATGGTAGCTGGAGAGATCAGTGTCTTAGGCTGTCCGAAAAGTAAAAAATGGAAAATATACTGCTGTAGCTCCATTTACAGTAGTTAGTAATGATTCGATGTTTGATCATGCGCGTTCAACTTGTTGGTTAGTTGATGACTCATGGAAAGAATGCTGTTCTTCTAAGGAGGAGCCTACAAAATGACAGAGCTAGCAAATCTTACATATCATGGAAAAAATATGAACACACGTGTATCTATATATGTATACTATAAATGTATACTATATATTTGCTATATATTTGCTATATATATACTATGTACATGTATGTCGATACTAGCCTATATTCCCTAGAATGGTCCCATTTCATGCAAAGACCACCTCAAATATATGTGTACAGTATATGTACTTGCCTACCCCCTAACTTATACATACTAATGTATGCATACTATATTTGGTGTGGTCTTAACATGAAGTAAATATCCGAATGACACCTAAATTTCCTCTCCGACTTACTAATTCTATTGCTGGATCTAGTCCATCGAATGTTATGTATTCTGCGACAAGTTCAGCGCAACCTTCAAAATTATACAGTTCATGGAATGGTAGAAGAGTCGAACGGATTGTTGTACAGACAAACTTTTCAGTTCCGCATTCGTTGAGGGGGTTCAGAAACAGTGGCTTTCTATCTCGGTACAGATGAACGTACTGGAGCCTGAAATTTTCAGCATAGGCTAACACAAGACCTTCTTTACTGTTGTTTTCTTTGTAGGAAAAAGGAAAGTCTTTGGTAGATTGGATTGGTATGCTGCAAAGAGATATATAAAACCATAAAACTGATAGTTCACTAAAAGCCCAGTTTATAATTATCATGTGTATGTGAAATAAGCATAATTTTCATTCTTAAATCAGAATATCAAATACTTATAAGGGAGCAGCTACATTAATTAATGTTTACAGTTGAAGATGTGCCAAACTTAGTCCTCTGAAGAAAGAGCCAACCATGGGTTATAATTCTACAGCATTTCTGTAAGCCTAGTAGTAAGTATGCATGCTATACATGCAATCAAGTTTTGATTAAGCTTAAGCCTATAGCATATGACTGTAGCCTATAACATCCAGCAACATAATATAATCTAGCTGGCCCTGTTCAAAGACTAGTCTAGCCTGTCTTATTATGCCCTACATTCATAAGGATGAAAAGCAGATTAAACTTCAGCCATAATTTGACTAAATTCCAAATTTCAATCCTTACGATTTTATGCAATGAGGTACAAAATAATTATAAATAATTACATTTTTTAAGCCAGGACCCACCTCCAATACCGGCCATTATTTCCACTATGCAACAGCTCTGTATATGACGGTGCAAATGGCCAATTAGCCATTAACTTTCTAGAGAGGCATTAATTTTTATGAACAATTTTAGGTCACTGTAGTTATAACGCGGACAACCGTCGGGTGGCAGCTAATCACATCGCTGCATGTATTAGCATGAGCATGTTATAGATCACTACAGAGTACAGTGAATGAATATTGTGACCATGAGACTGATTGCAGTACATTCTGCATGGTACCAGATATTGGGGGAATTCGTTACATATAGCATTTCTATAACTAAAATAATTGGGGGATAGGCTAGTATAATATCAACATACATGTACATACACTGATAACTGATAAGGTGGTGGTCTTTCGTGACATTTGTGTAATGTATTAATAATCCTGTCCAATCAAGGACTAGGCCTAATCCAAAAGATTTATAACATAAATAGCAGTGGCATTAACGGTAGGGATATGCCTTACATACCCTAACGAGTTATGTAAAGTATGTTAGCATAGTAAATAGTAGTACTAGTATTACTACTAGACAATATTAGTACTATTTGGGGATTAGGCTATGCCATCACTGAGTCTTAGGCAGTACAATACTAAGCTGTACCTAGAAGAACTAAGTTGTAGAACTTGCATAGGCTAACTACAAAAACAACTATTTCTATGTTCTAACAACAGAAACTTAATTTTCAAGTTCAACTAATGGGATAAAATGCTCACAAATCAATTTTCGGTGGTTCAAGAATGACGTCGTTCATTTCTTCCTTCAATTTTTCAACTGCCTCGAGTACCGCCTCAGCTGGTATTTCTGAATCACCATTTTGATTTTCATGAGGACTGACAGCATTGCAGGTGCCATTTTCTTCCTCATCTTGATTTGGTTGCGAGTCGTCCTCCTCTATAATAATTACAGGTCCACTAGACTCTGCCATGACAGACCGACAAGTGCAACAGGAATTATAACCGTTTTGCAGTCTTGCCTAGTCCTTACTAGTATTGTATTGTAATATATTAGTGCAGAACCAGTTTTCTATGCGAAACTTGAATCTAGTTACTGGTACTACTAGTAGTAGAACTACTACCACTGCTAGGATACAACTGTTGCGGGTTGCTAGGCAACGCGGTGGTATTGATGTACTATCGATATTATCGCGCTGTGTCGTAAAGAAGGTGAAGAAGGCAATTCATAAAATAAATAGAAATAAGGAGGTAATTTATAAAATATAAAAATAAATCCAATTAACTTCCGTTAACGGGAGAGACACTGCTAGAGAACACAAAAACCATAACCCCCCCTATTTGAATCAGTGAAACGTGGTGCTAAACCTGAATTAGTCGTCGACAATTCCGTGGTCAGAGTAGACCTTGAATATTTTGTAATTGATACGGTTAGTACTTATAGTAAGGAAGCATTCAATTTTAATGGCTTTAAACTCACGGACTGACTATGATGGGAATAAATCGAATGGTGGCTGAACTGCCCTGGGGTGGGTAGCCCTCCCCCTGTGAGAAATGTTTGATGATTAATATGCAAAATTGTGCTATATTTTGTGACTTTTTTAAGGTAATTTATCGTTCAAGAAATTCCACTTTCAAGTTCAGCTTAGTGTGAAATGCCCGATATCTATGTTTTTTAGTGGACGGACACGCCCACTTCCTCACACCCGCCTCGATTATAATTTTTTCAAGATAATATTTGATGAAGTGTTTTTATGACTATTTATGATTACGTTTATAAAGTTACATCACAGCCTATGTTCAAGATCATCTTTCATTTATGTGTATCTTGCGATATTTAACTTACAATGCGGTTCTTAGCTGTATGCTTTTTATTAACTTGTGCACTGTTTCTTACTTTGAAGTTTCTGACTTGCTCTTACTCGGTTTATTGTAATATTTAATTATCCTGTATATTTTACGAGAGCCCCGGGGGAGATTAGCTTATCTTTAGCTATCCAAGTCTTTATCCTCTTTTCAATGTTACATAATATGGGCATAAGGTGTGGGCATGCTTTATTGGTAATGCTTGAAGTGCATACAAGTCAAATTGTATATTAGAAAGAAAAGACAAAGAAAAACACTTGATATTATTAAAAATGTTTTCAAGTGGTGTATTAGAAACATTTTGTGCTCATCTTTTCCATGAGCTGGATAATTATTACCTCTGAGCTGTGGAAGTATTACCTCTGAGTTGTGTAACTATTACCTCTGATGTGCATAAGTATTACCTCTGATCTGCATAAATATTACCTCCGAGTTGGGTAAGTATTACCTCGGATCAGTGTAAGTATTACCTCTGAGCAGTTTAAGTATTACCTCTGAGCAGTGTATTTCCTCTAAGCTGTGTAAGTGTTACCTATGAGAAGTGTCAATATTACTTCTGAGCAGTGTAAGTGTTACCACTGCTCTGCAAATAATTACCTCTGAGCAGTGTAAGTATTACCTCTGACAGGACATACCAGCACTACTAATGAATGTAACACTCAGAACAGCAGAGGGTATAAAATACAATTTCATTTAATTTCAAAATAAATCTACAAATTCAAGATCATGACTGCTATTAAGCATAATATACAACTTTCTTCAGCAAATACATAAAATAATCAATACACACAATAATCAATACACACAATAATAGACAATACAAACAATGGACAACACAAACAAACAATGGACAATGCAAACAATAATAGACATAGTAATAGTGAGCATATCACTGTACATCACTTATGTATACCAGATTAAATATCTTGGGCTAATCCACCTGAGCTTGGTTACTTTGTAGATCCATGAGGG
>JAODAG010275584.1:1174-12826 GCA_027574785.1 Orphnurgus asper | reverse complement strand
TCAAGTGTCTTTACACATGACCAGCTGAAGCACCCTTCGAGGTGGAAGCATAACACGAGTCAATTAGTAGTAGTAGTCAGTTGGCTGCCTACACAATAATCCTCTTAGGGATGAGACACTTCATTATCTGCTTCAGTGAGTGTACACTTAAGAAGTCCAAGAGGCTACATGAATGGGTGACACAGTGGTGATGCAGAGTTGTTATTCGTATTCATTGTCTTGTTTTAGTTCATATTGTGTTTATAGGATCTACCTTGTACATTTCTCTACTTTTTTCTTTTACAGTGTATTACTATTATTACTATTATTACTATTATTTTTATTATTTTTATTATTATTTTTTATTGTTATTATTATTGTTAATGTTATTATTATTGTTATTGTTGTTGTTATTATAATCCCTTGAAATCTCTTTTATTACTAAAACTAAAGGAAAAGGATAATGGCACCCTAAGTCGACACAAATAATTATGACACCTGATGTAGACCTAGACCTCAAACCATCTCAAACTTCAGGAAGTTATAACATCATTATTACTTTGTACCTGTGCATTTTTGTTGATTATTATTACATTTTCTGCATTTCATTTCAACATATCTTGGGTGTTTCCATCCCACAAGTCTTCATTTGACTTTCTTTGGATTCTCCTCTATCGTCATGCTCACATGATGCATTTAATATTGTTTGCTTTTGTTTGTATTTTGTATTTCTTTTGTGTAAACAAATCACACAAAATAAATAAATGCAATACCTGTAGGTTAAATTGAAAGCAAGTTTTTTTTTAGTAAACTTTTTTTACTCTCCTTGCTAAATCCATAAATTGTCCTTGTAGTCATGTAGTGACTTCTAAATGGGTGCATAATTATTATGTCAGAAAAAATTTCCTGTTCCATTAACAAGATGTTTCACTTTAAATATTAATATGTCCTGAACTTGTGACAGGCCATCTATGAAAGGTGTCATATCTCACCTACTGTAACCTGTCTGAGACCGTTCCCACTACTAATACATAATAGCTGGGAGGTGCTAGTTTTTGGAGCAGTGTGGCCCCATTAGTCACACCCCACAAACCAGTTTCACAAATTATTTACCTGAGTTAATTAACCACAAAGAGAGCAAAAACTCTTCTCCTTGGTTTTAATGCCTTTGGAAAAGATTATACCAGGAGTTAATTTGTCAACCTTGATTGGGGAATTAATCTCTGAGGGCATGCATGAGGTTTTGGAGGTGATTGGGTAGATAGATAGTCCATCAAGGTAAGTATCCCAGTATCTATACTGTCTTGACTGAGTGATGGTTGCACAGTGTCCCTGTTGACACAATGACACCGTTATTGATTCATTGTGTGTAGTACTAGGCCATGCAATACTAGTACTACCCTGCACTACTTGTTTGTGTATGTGTGCTGGTTTCCTAGTGAGTTGGCACTGTGTTTACTATCACTCAGTCAGATCTCTGTTGGAAGTAGAGGAGTACTACTACTACTACAAGTAGTAGTAGTAGTACTAGTATAGTACTACGGTGCCCGAGTTTGAAGACAAGGATTATGATGGAATTGCTTTTAAACTAGTAGTAATGCTCTATAGCGAAACTGCTCCTTGAGACTATACTGCAAATAATAATAATAGCAGGGGACAGGTAAGCTACAGTAGGCAGCCAGTTGTAGCCTGTAGGTATCATCTGTACCAATCAACGTTAAAATGAAGTGGTAATTGTGCCCTTTGTACAGATTATAAGTTGTTGGTTTTACTAGGTGATGTGGCCTTGGGTGTTTTGTTTTTTCTATGCTGTGAGAAAATATGTCAGGATATCTTAATTAATAAACCAGTGGTTTTCAGAAGTCTTGAATTTGGTCATCATCATGTACATTATTATGATTAAAGATAATAGTTACTACTAATAGGCTATAATGTGTCTAGCCTAGTTTTAGTGTATTGCTGTGGCATGTGGCTGCCGAGGCTGTGAGTGTGACATTGCTGTGTGTTTTTAAAATGCTGCTTGACATGACAGTGTAGCATTTGGTAGGATAGGGAAAAAAGGTGTCACTTCAGCATAGTTGTACTAATTGTAATATTAATACTAGTACTGTACTTATACTTAGCCTCGATCATACCATTCATTGTGTATGCACCTTATGTTGACAGAAACAATTTACATAGTAAAAAATAAATTGTAAACAAATTATAGAGAAATGTTTTAATTAAATTAAATTCATAGCTACTGTGCAAGTGTAATGTCGGCACATTATTGAAGGAGCCTTTGGATACACTGGGTTAATAAATTGTAAATGAATTGCTAGTTTTTTAAGTTTCGACTCATCCAGTGGAAGGCTATATAGGAGACACGGGAGAGAAGCTTTATGTATGGCCTTAGTCATTTTTACTGCATGTCTTGTTTACCATGGTTGTATAATACTAGCTTATGTCGCTTTTACCACGGTTGCATGCCACTGTACGTATGTCACTTTTTCCATGGTTGCATCCTACCATAGTCACTTTTGGCATGAAACGCTAAGGACGTCGCTGCACTTGACAAGGGTTCGGGAGTTGCGTATACCAAGGTCGAATGAATTTGTGCCCCCTGTGGCGCGTTTTAATAAATGGATCTTCAATCAATTCGAATGCGTACTTGCAAGGTGCCATGCACAAAAAGTTTTGTATAATTTACAGCCTATGGACTTTTTTTAATGGGCCAACAGGCAAACAATTAGGGAATTTAAATGGTTGATTGTCACATGGTTGTCAAATTAGACTAATTGTGATCTAAAAAAACTTATGTCGTGACATTATACACCCGTATTCCAGTATAGCTTGCAAGATTCCTTATGAAAGAAATTGTCTTTTAACGGTAAAGAGTATAATTTGTATATTCCTGCCGTATCATATTTCAAGGACAAACTAATGTTATCAGAAAGAGTAAATTCAGGTAATGATTCATGATAATGCCAACTACTACTGTCCATCTCCCAGATTGTTCTATTTAGAGTGACAGTAGTTGATGTGTCTAGCCCAGAATAATAATAATAATAATAATAATTGAAATTACAGTGCTCTATGTACACCATATACCTGTCTCCTCACAACTGGTCGAACTTGGTACAGGGACCCTTTGTTTATTTCGTGATCCCAAGGTGTTGATCCCGTGCAATTGCAATAGGGGCTGTTCCTACTTGTAGTAGCACATACAGTAATACGAAAGTTGGGCTCTATCATGCGAATCCCGTGGATGTCCTATCTGGCTGGTCTGAATATGGAACAGTATAGAGTACAGTATTGACATGTTTAACCCAGCTGGTCTGAATATGGAATATCAGAGTATACTACAGACATGTCCAATCCAGCTGGATTGGAGGACCCCCAAATTGAAGGGCATAACCCGATTAATGCCACTAAAGCTGGGAGATGACAACGGGGGGCCCCAAATTACCAGCTCAAGAATTCTGGGGCCATTAGCCCCTACAACGCTCTAGGAGAAGGGGGCCGTCCTGCACTAAACAGGAACGTTGCAAACCCAATGCCACCGAGGAGGCTATCCGGGCAGTTGAACTAACACGCACAGACACATAGGGGCCGGATCATGAACAGATTTCACGCAATCGGTAACCGCTGTACACTGTACAGTACCTAATGTAGCCTAGAAGTAGAGCATAGGGAGGTGCAAAGGGGAGGAACTTAAAATCTCTGAAATATAGAAAGGTGAAGTCTAGAATCGTAACAAATGCAACAGATTCAGTTTGGAACTTCATTAAACCAGGGAGCTGCTCCCTGATTAAACCACGCCTTACAGAAATGGTGGTAAATGTGTGATGGCTGATAGTGTAGACGGCGCTGATAGTGTAGACGGCGCTGATAGTGTAGATGCGGCTTGTCTGGCTTGGACCAGACATGGAGTACAGTTCTGAAACTAGATCGCACTAACATGGTAGTGTACTGTAGTTTGTGAGTGCATCAGTTGTGTGGATATTTCTCGCCCCTAAATATCCACACCATTATGTTTTGGAATCGTTCAATACAACTATTATATCTTGAGTCAGGAATGTGGGATAACAAGAGGTTGATTTCAAATAATTGTGGAGTATTTTACCCATTTAGTTCATAAAATCACATCATCTTCCTCTGGAATATGCCTAATTGAACTGTGCAACTTCCCTTCCTGAGGGAATCATATTTATAGGCTCATGTTACAATACCTCCAAGGCAAGCAATTTGACAGTTGTTATATGTGGTTGATATAATTGGGTGGATGAGTGCATGAACCTCTGTTCCACAGGGAACATAATACTGTACTTTATGCTAAATTCTGGCTTTGCAGTAGTGGATACTGGATTTTGAAATGGTGGGTGCACCAATCAAGAATCATTCCACTATTTTTTTTTTACATATATTCCAATTTAACTATCATATCAAATCAGAGTACTCTGCCAAAAGAGTTCACCCGTACATGCCCCTGCCTGGTCTGCGACTGCTGTGTCACGTTTTGCAATAATCACAAAATCTACAATTAAATACTCGTTATTTTGGAAGAGCTACCGTATCCTAATTAAGTCCTCTCTAATTGCTTACTTTACCGTACTACTGGTGGTATTGAAACTTAGTATCTTAGTATCTCGTGAGTTAATTCTTCAACTTAGAACCTGCAATTAGGTTCCATAATTGTTCTTCATTTAGCATCAGTATCGGTTTCCATAGCTGCACGAAAAAACTGGGGCCACAAGTAATGTGCTCTAATTATACATGAATGACGGATCCATGCAGCGGTGAATTTGTGGAGACTCCGCTTTTTCCTTTGTTGCAATCATATATGCTCGCCTAGCTGTTGAATATTCATTCTGTGATGGGGGACCATGTGGTTAGACTCGCGTGTGAATTTGCGATCAATTCTTTCGCCCAAACTATGTACTGTATTTATGAACTGCATTTGTAGACTGTGTAGTTGTTTTCCATGACTTTCAACGGCATTGTTAGCTAGTTAAGCTGTACGTACCACATGTGTTTTGGATCGTGTCGCATCTCTCGGAGACTTGAAACCATCGATTTAAAACCGAGACCCCTGATTGTTCTTCGTTTAGCCGTGGTTTTGGTTTTCCCCGCAGCTGCTCTTGGAAACCAGAACTAAATGAGCTCCGATTGTATAAATGAAGATCCAGGGGTGACTCCATTGGAAGTTCGTACATATTCTTTTGTTGTGATCACTAAATGATTTTATCTTAAAAGGAAGCATGGGGGGGGGGGCAAAGGAGTTAAAATGAATAACCCGGGGGGGCAAAGGAGTTAAAATGAATAACCCTGTCATGCTTTTTGCATATATAATAATAAAATATCATTTAGATAAGGGCATCAGAAACACAATACAGTTCTGCATCCTGGTTTCATCACGCGTTTCTGGTCAACTGGAGTATCGTGCAATTCACCCGTTTGTAAACATGCCCTCACATGCCAGCCAGCAATTCTGCTCTGGGTAATCAATCTATTTGGCATCTTCCACCAACTACAGACCAGCAGTTACTTTTTATAGGCATTGTGGAGTGGTTGGTACTCTATGCATGGGTACAGCATTTACAAGATGCGGTACTCGTTTACAGGCAACAATTTCTTTACAGAAAGGCACTGTATTATAATTATGAAATGGACTTCTATTGCAGACTGCAAAGCTCAGGGTCCACAGTTAAGCAGAATGAAGTCTATTAGTGAGTGGTAGCTGATTGCAATGTCATCGCAGTAAATTTGCCAAAGGCAGGTTGACTTCCCTGTCTGTCTATAGCCTAGATATGGAAGTCAAAGTTACATATATACTGGCAGTTCTATCCTTTTGTGCACAGTCCATATACTCCTCCTATCTTCGGAGGTAATTTTGTTGGGTATAAATAGCCCTTGATCAAGGAAAGGATAGTAGGTTTACAATAATTGTCCTATACTGTTCCTTGTTGTGAGAATGTGTTGATCCCTTTGAACTCAATTGCTCTGAACAGGGGGAGCTGCCACTGATGGTATTTCTACACATCCTGGTTTATTGGAATTTGCAGGAAGGTTTTGATATATCCCAGGGGAAATGTAATGTAGACAGTTTAAGTGTCTCCAAGTTATACACTATATAGCAAGGACTTTCTAGTTTCCTGCTAGATTGATGTAAGTAGGGACAAATCAAGTCTGGTTAGTTAAACATGCCCCCACCCAAGCTGGCCTCAAACCTGTTTTGTCTAAATGTCTTACTTTGTATAATTCATTTCTAACCTGATGAAGTATATGACTACGTGACAACATCTAGTATAATAAATCAATTAAGCTTGCAGTTGGTTGAATAAACTAAAATGAATAAACTGAAGGCTGCCAAGTTATTGTTTTAATAAACATACATGTACTGTGAAAAGTACTTCTCTGTTATGAAGGGTTTTGTGTTGAAATTGGTGTAGTTACGACCACTGGGAACTATCAAGTTTGCATCGTACTCACTTATAAATGGCTTTTAAAATGTTGTTATATGAATTATTACAACGACAATTACTTCCCCCCCCCCCTAATACTCTTATCTTGTTTACTGCTCTTTTTAGATGGCCCTCAATCACAAGAAGATGAACGGAGTGCGCAAGTCACCCAACGGCCATGTCAAGTTGAAAGGGACCATTGGCCTGAGCGGTGACAAACGGCTCTCCACGACGACGACGAGGACGTCCCCGAGAAGTCCCCGCCACCCCATCACGGAGGCTCTGCGAGTGGACGTCGAGCTAGCAAACTCGGGGTACAGCGACTTATCCCCGGGGAGGAGGTGTATTTCAGATTCGAGGGTCAACGGCAACGGCAGCCGTAAAGTAGTCGATGTCGTACCGACGCTAACCAGGAAAAGAAAGCTGGACTTTGGCTACGAGAGCAAAGTACCCTCGTCGAAGTTTTATAAAAGTTTGGGGCGAGAACCTGCCGGCGGCCGCGACCATGCGGTCAAAGGCGCCAGTCCCTCCCCGGAACTGGATGCCAACCAGAACATCAAAGACGAACACCCGGCGCACTGCACGGGCCTTTCTGCCTCGACCCCTCCACGCCCCAGCGTAACGCCCCCCTCCCATTACAAGTCGCAGCACCGCATCGGCAGAAGGCGGGCGGCCAGCAGCTACTTCAGTTATTCAGAGATGGCGCTGTCTTCACCCTGGAAGATCGCTTCCACTGGTAGGAAAAGGACCAAGAGCTCGAGTACCGCAGATAAAGTGTCAAAGTGCCGTAAAAAGACGGTCGAGGGCGACGGTGGCACCTGCGGCGGTGTTAATGGAGTGCTTTCATCCGAGACGAGTTCTGAACAAGATTCGGTGTTTGAAGATGACGTAATTACGCAGAGACAGCCCAAACCAGCCGTTCTGGGCCACGTATCAAATACCGGTGGTAGCGGCTCCGCTGCACCAAAACGGAAAGTTGGCCGACCTCGCAAATCTGAGAAAGTCAACGTTGAACAGCGAAGGAGTCTGAAGGAGAGGAGGAATATTTTGGAAGTCGATGTGAAGCCTTCTCCAACTCCTTCCTTTGGTGTCTTTAGGATGAGGAGGTTAGCCAGTTTGGACGCTGAAACGAAAGTTCATCTCATGTTTGAGAAGGAAGATGCCCAGGCATTGGTTTTGAAACAGTCTAAAGCTGGGAGGAAGCGGTCGCAGGTCAAGTCTGACTCCTCGGTGGAGAGCGAGCTTGCTACGAGAGAGCCGGGGGAAGGGGACGATCGTACCGACCGCCGCGGTGTCGATTTATCGAGTAATCTCAAGGGGAGCCAAATGAACATTCCTAGTATTCCCAAAGAGTGCAATATAGCAGGGAAGGTGACCTGCTTGAACTGTGGTTCGGAGACACCGGCCATTTACATACACCCTCCATCGAACGGAGAAAACGGGATCGGCGCTGTCGGCCCGCTGACACCCGTCACATTCTCGACGAACCACGTCAATCTCATGCCGTCCAAGTGCATCGAGGTACCACCGCAAGTGACCGAATTATTCAACGATCCGGACACCTTGATGAGGACGTTGTCCCAGCTGGCCAGGCAGATGCGAGCCTCGGTCCCCTCGATCGAGGGCGACCACCTGAAGACCCTGTTCAGGAACTGGCTGGCGTGCCACTTGGCGCGACACTCTGTCAGGGAGGGAGAGATGGAGAGGATAGCAAACACCTTGGCCAATCAACTGTCGTCCCTCATCAACTCCACATGTAAGCTACGACCATCCTCCTCCTCCTTCCTGTTGGACCTGTACATGTACAGTATACAGTACAGTATTATGTTTAAACGTGGGCTGTATCATGAATACTTTTGTAGGTGGTGTTGCAAACGGCTAATTGGCTTAAACAAAAAGATAATTAATTAAAATGGTCTAATTTTCTTGTGGGAAATAATTTAGCAGCTGGTGAAATGAAGTATTTTGTTTCCCTATATGCCACATTTTAGGATGCAACAGACCTTCTGTAAAACAGACAATTAGAAGATGCTAATTGAGATGAAATAAATGCTTCAAATGCACTGCTTTCATCAGTACCATGATACACTTCACTACCAGGTTGACTGTATACAGTAGATACTGTATGTTTGTTTCAAATTTCAAATCCAGTCTCCCCATGTTCCAAGACAAAGACCAGTCTTGCCATGCTGTAAGCCAAATGCCATATATTTCCACGTAACAATACGAAACCAGTCTCTTCATGTTACAAGACAGGGTTGACGTACAGTACGTTAAAATGTTTTCCGGCTTTCATCATGTTCAACTGTTCAGTGCCAAGCAACAAACAGTACGCTGTAGTCGTGCTGTATCATGTGACACGTCGTAACGTCCCGTATAGTGCACATTACGAAGACCATTACACAGTTGGGGAAAAGTGACCTACAGTACAGTACAGTAATTAGTCTCGATAAAATTGCTGTACATATACTCCACAGAGAACACCCTTTTACACCGTCAAACAAGCAGATTCATCAATAGGGCCGGATACCACAATTATAGCATTGTTGGGAAGAAACCCTTGGGCAATGGTGTAAGAATCTAGTAAGCATTGTGTAAGAGATGGCTAAGGATAAAACTTTCTGTTGTTTCTTTGTGATTTATTACCAATTTCCTGCAACATTCTTGGTAGAAGGACCAAATTAATATGGGCTATCCCAGTAATTTCAGTGCAAAGCTGTCATTTAGGTAACTTATATGGATCCGTTTGATCCCTAGATGAATAGGTGGATGGATGCCAAAGAATAACTCGATGCCAAAGCTACCATAGTGCTATGCAAAAAATATGACCTCAAAATCTCAATTTTCTCCTGCCATTAAAATTTGGCTTGTGCTGCTGTATTTGCATGTTTTTTCAAAACAAACATTCCATCAGGTTGTAGAGTGTAGATAATTAACTTGAAATTTGGAATTGTGCCTGCATGATTTTGTGGTACAGCAATTTAAACAGCAAACAGCCCTATACCCTTGCATGTTATTTGATGAATAAGTAATTAATACTGAACCGGAAGAAACCAGACTGCACCGTTTGTATCCGTACACTTTCAGACAAAGACAGTTCATTTGTACTGTGTCACCCTCATTAGTTTCTGAATCAGTCTGCATGGTCAATCATGCATACCAAACTTTGAAGCCTAATTTAGGGAGGAAAGTTGGCTTCCCAAGCCATGCAGGCTGAAGTTAATTAGTCGGGTAGACATGATTACAATGATAGCAGCTATTTGCGTGCAATACTTACTGTAGTTCTAACTTCTACTGTTTGTACAGAAACACACTCCAGCGATGAAATTTAAGCAAAATTATAGAAAAGGTTGTCCTGGAGAGATATGGTAGTCCTGCCCAAAATCTGGTTGTCCTTCCAGAGGTGCATAAGTAAATGAACGCTAACACATAACATAAACAAGTATCATTAGACATTGTGTATGTTATTTGATCAGATGTTGTGTACATGTGTTGCTCAGGGGTATGCAATACACACTACAGCCGAGTATAAATTATTCACAGCTTACAGTACTACTGATGAAGCTCTGCTGTTAGAGCAGAAACTGGTATAGTTGGTCAAAAGAAACACAATTTACTTTTTGCGTTACTTTTTAAAAAGTGCACTCAAACCACCTTAAAAGGAGATTTTGTTTCTTAAAATAAGAGCATGCTATAATTAAGTTTGTAGACTCTCGGTTTACTCCTTTAAAAAACTGTGCTTGCAGGCCAGTGTGAATGTGTCTAGAATATTACTGAGAATACATTTGTCACAATAACAAATAACTTTTTTTCTTATCTTTCTATGGTTTAAAAAAATGAGCGTAACTTAAACATTTCATTACTTAGTCAGCCGTAAGGGTAGAAAATACAGAGAAAATAGCTGGCTGTCCAAAGGACAACCTAGCACAACTTTTTCCAGGTTTTGGTTGTCCGAAAGTAAAATCTAGTGTCTCGGACAACGTTAAACTTCTTCACTGTATCCAATGCCACCATATGGTATTCTACTTAAAAACCTCATCAAAACCCTCATCTGGCTAATAATAGTAGACTTTGGTTTAATGGGGTTTTGTTTTGCTTCTGTTAAATTTCAGGTAGCAAACCATTGTCACCATCTCATACGACCACCTCCTCTACCGTCGCCAGGCAGAAACTCGTTCGTAAAATCATCCGGCCTGCAGGACTAAAGCCAGCGAAACAGAAACTAGGTCGCAAGAAGTCTACCAACGGCTGGCGAGGAGTCGGCGATCCTGTTGTTAAGCCTATTGTGTACTTGGTAAATTATAGTAGGCCCCATTTAAATTTTTTTTCAATTCTGTAGGATTTCCTGCACCGTCGAAATCATCTTCAAATAACGTAGCCTGCCAGTGAATTTGCAAAGTCACTGGCAGGCTACGGTATTTGAAGATGATTCTCTGGTAACCCCCTCTGATCTGCGCAAGCTTCCTCTATTCCAGGATGGCTATTTAAAGCTCTCTCTGCCTTCTCAACCCTCCCGTTTATTTGGATTTCACAGGGTTTTAAATGTGCCCGCTGCTCACTCGTTTATATATTTTAGTCTCCAAAGGGCATACTTTTTGGGGCATTTGTGACTTCCTTAAATTACCTCCCTCCCCCCCCGTGCGATTTACCATAACATCAACTTGCCATCCTTGGACATCAACCAGTTGGACAGCTTTTAATTTGCTTTATATTTTATCAGAATGAATCGGAGAGAGAACTCCGCTACTGCTACGAGTCGATCAAGAGGAAGGAGGACGTGATCAAGGTCCGAGATTGCGTACTCCTCCGCTCTGGGACCAGGAAAAAAGACATTCCATTCGTTGCCAAGATATCGGCAATCTTTGAAGACCCTGAAACAGGTGATGAGCGTGTTCTCGGAAGGGTCAAACATTTTTTTTTTAATTTGTGGCTAAAATAATGTAACATGAATGTGATGGATTTTTGGAACAGGTTGGCGTGCAGAGACAGATGCCTGCTGTCTGATGGTTCTGTGAAACTATCAGAGAGGATGTGGAAGGCCCATGGATGATGATAATAATAGGTTAAGTGAAACCAGCCCAATGTTACCTGCCTATCACCTCTTAGAGTCTGCTTTATGATCTGATCCCTGATCATGATCCCTGATCATGATTCCTGATCATGATTCCTGATCATGATTCCTGATCATGATTCCTGATCATGATTCCTGATCATGATTCCTGATCATGAT
>JAODAG010275474.1:0-10751 GCA_027574785.1 Orphnurgus asper | reverse complement strand
AGTATTTCCAGTGATATTTGTACCATACTTCATTTTGAAAGCAAAAGGACCTTTTTACTGAGGAATGATTACTTCTAAATTTCATAGTGTCCCAGTTGCAATGAATGGTTGCAAGTTTCACTGTTATGGTTAAATTAAGTTGAAATCCATATACGGACGTCTCTTTTTATTTGATAAAATTGATGCATGACGGGAGATGTGTGATTGGACTAGGACAAAACGAATGGAAGTAAAGGACTCGACCTCTGCTGTTTACTATTGCTACATGCCAACTGGACCAAGGCCACATCACGTATGCCATGAACCTACTGAACTAAGGCCACATAAACAATGAGCCTACTGGACCAAGGTCACATAAACAATGAGCCTACTAGACCAAGGCCACATCATGGAAGCCATGCACATACTGGACCAAGGCCATGTCAGCCAGGAACTTACTGAACCAAAGCCACATCACACAATTCATGCACTAACGAGACGAAGGTCATGCAAACCATAAGCCTATTGGGCCAAGTCCACATCACATATGCCATGAACCTTCTGGACAAAGGCCACATAAGCCAGGAACCTAATGGACCAAGGTGGCATAAACAATGAGCCTAATGGATCAAGGCCACATCATATAAGCCTGGAACCTTCTGGACCAAAGCCACATCATATAAGCCTGGAACCATCTGGACCAAGGCCACATCATATAAGCCTGGAACCTTCTGGACCAAGGCCACATCATATAAGCCTGGAACCTTCTGGACCAAGGCCATATTAAGTAATCCTTGAACCTACTGGATGAAGGCCACATCACATAAGCCATGGAAATACTGGACCAAGGTCACATCACATAATCCATGCTTGACATGCTGCACATACTTGACCAAGGCCGGCCGGATCATGTAAGCCACGAACCTCCTGGACCAAGGCCACACCACGCAAGCAAGGACCGTGGTCACGTTAGAACAATTTTCCCATCACACTGCTTTGCATAAAAGGAAGTAAAATGGACGAGACCAACAACCTGATACTGGAAGAGTTGTCAGAGTTACTTTAAAATCCAAGCTGCTTTAAGTTGTAGACTGAAAGAAAAACAAATTCCTGAAGTAACATTACGAATTGAGGTACATTGTATTTTCACTGGACAATAGTAGCATTACAGGATAATGTATTCATTACCTATCAACCTATTGTTTTTAACCAATGTGTTAAATACACAATTATTACTAACACAAACTTCTACCAAATATATCACTTGGAATATATGAAAAGCAGTACACTGGTTATTGGAAACTTGCGATCATAATATGAAAGAAAATAATTCACGAAGTGATTTGTTCCTGTAACAGGCTTCTATTCACGCAGGTCAGCTACCTCATAACTTTTGCTTAAAGGGGTCCTACTACCATTATGATTGACTTCAGGAACACCATCTCTATCCATCTTCAAAGTCATAAAACTGTTATAACAGTTAATTGAGCTGTAGACACAATTACTTACACAGAGCTATCAATATGTCAATAACTGATTACCCAGTTTATACTGCCAAAGAAAGAGATAATAAAAAATACTGGATACACATTCACTGACCCATTGAGTTGCCCTGGCAAAGTCTGGCTGCCAGGGTCAGGGACTGAGATTTTTATGAATTGTGACAGGTAGGTGTTGTTTTGTGGGAGATAAAATTTCCTTGTCACTTCCTTGAGCAGTATTATTACCCACATACAAATCCAGGAAACTGCTGGTGGAAAGATAGCTTTTGTCCTACCCAAGAATTAACATAATGACAGTCTCCTGAAAAAATTAATAAAATATGGAAAAGTTGCTATGGTGACATAATGGCTGAATGACCAGTGCAACCTGCATTGCAACCCATTGTACACTTGGTTAATGTTATCCCTCTCCTTGATAAAGACCCCCCCCCCCTCACCACCTCTACTTGCATATATATATAACAGAAGCTAAACGACACTTAAATTTCCATGGTATGTCATGGTAGCACCAAAAATGAATTCTTGTAACCCACCACCTTAAACCAAATTCATTTCCATTAAACTCTCGCTAAATTTACCCACCTATGTGCCAACTTGAATATGGTTCTGCAAGTTGGGGCTGGGTGCAGAACTGATCACAAATATATCTCTTTCCAATAGTGAGCATCTTCTTTATGAAAAGCAAAATACACCTTTATTTTATAATCATCAAAATACAACAGGATTGACAAAAAAGATACATAGACTTTGACACTTGGGTATGAAATAAGTTTTTCATTCAACTTTGTTCTACTTGTCATTTTCTGGCTATATTAGGCAATGGGTTTTGAACATCACAGCTGCTCTGCAGTGGTGATGACTCTGGTCTTCCGTGATTCGGTTCGATTTTCATTGGGTGGGTTTCGTTTGTGTTGCAACAACTTCACTCATCACAGCTGCCGTGCAGTGGCGATGAACTAATTGCTCTCACTTTCCCTCGGGTCTTTGAGAAAGTGGTCGAAGATGGAGGTACACGCACGTCCGTCGGATGGGGCGGTAACGGGAGCAGGATTGGAGGGTTGGGTACATGCCTGTATCGTTAACTTCTGGACATTGGTCGAAAAGAGAAGGCATGTTAAAGCTCAACATGAACAGATTCTTTATTAGTCTATGAGGTTTCCTAACCCTTCATATAGTAAACTAAACTAAAACTGATGACTGAATAGAGTTAACATTCTCTCAATTTTCATATGCTGTCTTGCTAACTTGGTACAGTTTATTGTTACAGGCTGCTACACTGCTGATCCCTGCTGTCTTCAAAGTCTAATCGTTCGAGCATGTCGAAACTTGAACAAAAACAGGTGCGAGGGTGTAAAAATGTACCAGGTATATAGTCAGTCAGGTATAGTGGTTGACAATGCCCTTTGGTTAAAAAACAACAACATAAAACTCCAAAGGTAGCAGGGTGGAGATCTCTTAAGAGTTCCTAAATGAGGCTTCAAGTTATTCTCAAATAGTTCCACTCAAATAATTTATCTCATGTGCATACATTTGTTTTTACTTCTGACAAGTTTTCTCCAAGTAACGTAAGTTTACGGAAAAGTGTATGGGGAACTCGAGGGTAAACCAATGGCAGAAAGTGTTTGGTCTTCTTGGAAGCTGTCTTCTAGGCTGCCAAACAGATGCCTTTGTTAAAAAATGCTCCACCCCCCAAAAAAAATAATGTTAACTTGTTTGCAAACTTATAATTTAAGATTTTTTTTATACAGAACAGAGATGAAATGAAAGTAAGACCACTTACTCCCGACCCAGAAGCAGAGATGGTGTCACATCAAAAACTTGGGACAAATTAAAAACCAACTGTTTCCTACAAAATCAAACTTAGATTGCCAAAACATGAAGGCAAAGTGGTAAACACCCCCCTCTATCCATCTATGAAAAATAGTGACAGGTCCAAAATAACAATTTTGCAACGGTGAATTTGTATGATCAAATAGGACGGCATCTTACTCTTCACATATGAAAAGAACGGCATTTCATTCGTAACCTACCAAGACGAGTTGCTGATGACTATCAACCATTTATTTTATTGTTAATTGCACTTATCCCGATATAATGAACAAAAACTTCATAGTTTCTTAATAAAATCATAACATAATGTAAAGGCAGGCTCAAAACTGCTTCTTTCTTTGTTGACAGAAATTTTTATCTGATGCTCGTCTTACTTTATTCTAGAAGAGGTGAAAAAGTTCATGTTATCACAATATCTAGTATATCACTGTATCTAGTATATCACCATATGTAGTACATCACCGTATCTGGTATATAACCACATCTAGTATATCACCATATCTAGTACATCACTGCATCTAGTATATCATCACATCTAGTATATCACCGCATCTAGAATATCACCGCATCTACACATCTAGTATATCACCGCATCTAGTAAACACATCTACTTTATCCCCATATATAGTACGTCACCGTATCTAGTATATAACCACATCTAGTATATACCATATCTAGTACTTCACCATATCTACTGTATAACCACTACTAGTATATCACCATATCTACTATATAACTGTAGAACATCACTGTACCTAGAATATCACTGCATCTAGTATATCACTGTATCTAATATATCACCATATCTAGTACATCACCATATCTAGTATATAACCACATGTGGTATATCACCATATCTAGTATATCACTGTATCTAGTATACCACCATATCTAGTATATAACCGCATCTAGTATATCACCATATCTAGTATATCACCGTATCTAGAATATCACCATATGCTAGTATAACTTTATCTATATCACCATATCTAGTATTATTATCACCATGTCTAGTACATCACCATATCTAGTATAATTATCACCATGTCTAGTACATCACCATATGTAGTATATCAAATATATCTAGTATATCACCAATTGCAACACACTGTACCACTCACTGGGCAGAAATGAAAATGAGGAAATGCTACATTACTTCATGCTCCATAGTTCAGTTCAAATTTCACCTCGGCCCACTGTGAGCGCAGGCCGAATTTACACCGAAGCTATGAATAATGCTGAACTACCATAAAAAAGCAACGAACATGCCGACCAGCATTCTATCGTGTCCGATTAATTAAAAGGAACGCTATAGGGGGGGCTGCCTCCTAGGATGGCAAGGATTTCAAACCCCGTACAGTTTAGCCCCCAAATCTGCATTGTCAGGCCGAGACACACCGTCTTTCCAAAACCATTTCTCGAACTGGCAGACTGGCTGGCTCTCTATTTCGTAAATAATTTATTCCATAAAATTTGTCTCACAAGTCACACCTCTCTCGTGCCCGAGAATCAAAGTATTTCCACAATAAAAATTAACTTTGTTCAACCACAAAATGTGCAGAGAACCAAAAACCAAAAACCCAACCTAATAATGTAGTATATATGTTTGGATCGCCTCCATAGCTGATTATTCCACTGTGGATGAAATGAATTATCCAACTGGCTGCTAGAGGGTTTTTTTTTTACGTACATACTACCTTGGACGTGCTACCTTCCCGGGACTCTATTGTTGTTTGCGTCGTGAACGGAACCTCCATTTGCCGACACCACTATCGTCTTGGCGATGATGTCGTACGTCGACCGCATGTGGACGTTGAAGAAAATGGTGATGCACGCCGGGAAGAAGAACGCCATGGAGAAGTTCTTGATGACTGCACGACCAAATGCTCTGGAAAGGAAGGAAGACGATGGTTGTAAGTGGAGTGATGCTCCACAGATGGGAACCAGGTGTTTGTGCGGTCAGCGCGACTGGAATTGCGGTGTGACGTTTTGCTAGACGTGATGACGTTGTCCCATTTACATGTAGAGGATATAACTTCCTACCTGGACATGCGGATATTATCACGCAGGGACAGCGTTGATTATTGTTAAGGACATCTGTCTTTTATACCCAGAATTCTATCCATACAACATTGAAAATTATGATTATAACCTTTTCAGGTAGCTGGATTCACAACTTCTAATTGTCCAAGTTTCTCTCCTAATTTCATTTCATGAGGTTATCACCAACCATGTTCATATATCTCAGTACATTGATAATGGCACCAGATGTTGCCATGGTGACCTAAACTAGCACATTGTTCAGTTTACAGAGTTTCTTTGCACAGTAATAACAACAATAATAGTAATAATAATATCAATAACGACAACTATCATGACCAAATATTTTAATGTTAATTTTAATTACATATATGGTAAAATTGGGTTAATCAAAAATCATGATGCATTACAATTAAATTGAAACAGAAATGAAAAAGAAAAGAACTGAATTTAACATTTTTTCTGCCTCTATTTAATACCAATGTTGTGCATATCAATACGACAATAAACCATGAAGCAACAACTTTATTACAAAGAAATGTGTTGTGAATGACTTGCGATTACCGTTCATAAAGCAAATGTTAACCCACATTTTCAAAATTCTAAGCAAAGCAATACGTACAGTAGCTCTTAGTACAGGGGTTCCCAACCTTTATCAACTGGGGTACCATTGCAAATTTTTGCAGTCCCACCGAGTATCGCTGTAGCAAAATTATTGTTTATCTGCGATACAGATGTGCCACTGGACGACAACAAAGAGCTGTCAGTGTGCAGCCACTTTTGATATAAATGAAAGTTTTGTTGCAAAAGCTGAGGAAGAGGGAGAAGTAAAATAAAACAAGCACCACTGCGTACCACCGAGGAAGTCAAAATGTGCAACCCGTGGTCGGGGAAACCCAGTCTTTGCACACGAAGGGATCATTTGCGACATGTCAGATTTAAAAACTGTGCATATTTTTGAGGATTTAACAATTAGATGCCGTCGCCAAAATAATGCTTTGTAAATTAACAGTACTTTGCCCCGCTAAGCAAGTACAAAGCCGTGCGATGTAAATATGAGTAATTACAAAGGTTTCTTGCCACCAAGGCCTTATTTATTTCTATGGCGATCAAGCATGGTCTATTGACATAGACACATACAGTGCATGTTTAGTCGGGGAGTGACTGGAAGTGAAAAGGTGTTACAATCTCTCCGGAATTCACCTGGCACGTCAATGGCATTTCTGTTCAACTTGAAGGCCCATTATACAGTAGGTACACAGCAAATGGAGCAAAATACATTCTCTGAGTACTTTAAGAATTAATAATTATTATTAATATTATTAAACAAAATTAATATACGCTCCTTTGAAACTTACTGTATATACGTCAAGTTATCTGGCAGCGTGACTTGAACTCTTCCGGGGCCGAGGGTGTGGACTCTCTCGCAGGAGATGGTACGGAGTCCCATCATGAGCTTTCCAGGAGTGGCGCCGCCCAATGTTTCCCTCCTCATGGTACTCGCGAGGAAGATCGTCTGAAAAATATTGATTTGATTCCCAAGGTTAAAGACTTGCTGTAGGACAGTTCTGCTACGTTACTTCAGCCATGAAAAGTAGACGATTGTTACAGCCCAGCTTTGGCCAGTGTAGTTTAGCAATATTATTAGGGGTAGGAAGCCTCATAAAGATAGTACAACTTGACCTTCGACCACTTTTATAGAGGAAAGAGGAAAGTGATCGCAACCTGTTGATCACCACTGCAGCCGTTCTGAGCCAAGTATTGTGACACCAATGAAACCCAAACGAAAATCGGACAATATCACTAGACACCACGGGATCGGACCGGCGACCTTTGGGTTAGGAAGCACACACTCATAGCCGCTAGGCCACACTCTCAACGCAAGAATATATTGATGGCTCATAAGTACTGGAGACTGAATAGAAACAAATTTCACAACATTTTCCTGGAGTAGAATTCTCCATAATTTACACATAGCAATTTTTGTACCTGTATCCTTTGTTAAACGGAAATGCTAATGGAGAACAGGACAACAAAACAAACTCATGTTGTAATCATCATTTTCATCGCAGTAAAAATGGTCCATTTACACAGGAATGTGAAGTGATCTGAACAGTAAAAGAAGCAACGCATCTTCTCTTCTTGGAATAAATTCCTCCCATTTTTCGGGGGGGGGGGGGTGAAAATGAGTCATCGAGTAAAAAACTGCGAGCAGATTTGATTGGTAACTCTTGAACGGATTGAACCGTATTGGATACCGAATAACGTAAAAACCAAACAGGATATCACGATTAAACATACACAACTGTATGAAACGTTGTCACTCCACTCCTGGAATATGAGCCACTTGTTGGCTCATACGGGGGGGGGGGGGTAAATTTGTCATAGATACCAGATCTCCACCACCTCAACCATGTATAATGTTAAGCAAAGAAGATCCACATACCATATCATTCCCAAAAACCAGAGTAGAAAATGTGTAATTCTTCCTCTCAAATATAACTAACCAATAGTACTTAAAATTAGTCTCCAGTATTTTAACATGATGATACTTTTGAGCAAACTGTGTCCCATTGACAACTGCAAAATCCCACATATCTTGCCACCCTATACTCACAATATATATCTCTTATATAAGTACTTCTTTATTTCAAACTCAGCACAAGGCTTTCATACCAAGTGTAACGAAAATTGGACCCATAGTCATTGACAATTCAATAATTTTACCCACTGATTAATAATATGCATGATAGCGACAGTATGCCAAACATCAATAGGGATCATTTACTGACCACGGCCAACGTATATGCCAAGTACCATGTCCACATTTTTTGTGATAGTTTGGTTCGGCTCCATAAGGGAAAACTGCACAATTGGACTACGTCGACTGACGACCCCTGAATTCTTTTGTGAATATTCGTTCGTACCTCGTAGATACAGACGAACGATCTGTAGACGACAGCTATGCCTAATACTTGCTGCAAGTCCTCCATGGTAGCATCTTCGTCTATTTCCTCGGCAAGAAACTTCAGAGCAAACGACGTCTGGTCTCTGTAAATTTAGAGAAAGAAAAACAAAAGAAGTAACTCCCTCATTAAATCACATTGGAAATCTGAAAGGCACTGTTACACAAATCACATCATTGGGAGTCCATCCTACAAGATCACAAAATTGGGGTCCAGCCTACAAAATCACACCATTGGCAGTCCCAACCTGCAAACTCACATCACTGTTCTCTCCTTTGTCCAAAAGATGAATTTTTTTAAAAAGGTAACATTTTAAAATTGGATTAAATAACTTACACAACGCCAAAGTAGAGGATAGCATACATAGTGATGGTCAACTTGATGGAGAAGAGAAGCACAAAGTCTATGAATTCAGCAAAGATCCGGCGGTAGATAGACGGGATTACAAAGTCACGCGCTGAGTAGAAAACAATAAGATGAACACAGACGTGTAAAAATAGACATGGTAAAGTCAGACATTTAGACTTAACTTAGGAAATAAATTGGATAATTTACTGTGATTCTTTCAGGTTTACTGCAATTTGCCAATTTTCTTTTTTAATATTGAAGAACTTTTGTTGTTGTAATAATCCAAGTCTAAATGCCACTTTTATGATTTAGAGTTAAAGAGTTGAAGCATTCGTCAGGTACTACTGGCAGAATGATGTACATTTTGTAATTTAAAAGTCCAGAAAGAGACAGACCATTAAAATAAGTTATCTTTAGTCATGCTTACCCTGCATATATATCAATAAGAAGAATGATACAGTTCGTGTAGTGTTTGCTGCAAGTAAGGGGGGTACCCAAATAACCTTGGAGTAAGTACGCACTACAACTAATTGAGGGGACCATTTCCAGGGCAGATTTACCATTGAGCATGGGCCCATGGGTGCAACTATACTAGTACAACTATAAACAAGAAAAACAAGTAATTTATCATTACCAAGAACTCGTCCTCCATGATTCAGCAGAACATTTCCCATACCACCAATACCAGCTGCTTGGTTAGGTTGTGCCTGTGGTGGTGACCCCACCATATGAACACCATTACTAACAGCAGCACCAGACTGGTTTACCATGAATTGACAAGCAGCCTGGGCATAACCCATGGCCATGTAGTAGGGGGCAACCGTCATTGTATAGTGGGCCATGCAGTGGCTCCTGTATAAGTCCAGCCATTGTGCCACATTCTGCACATATTCCTTCGAATTCGAGGAAGTCACTCCTAGGGCTGGGGTCCCTGTGGGATATGACTGCTGCCAGTGATGGTTATTCAGTTCCCCGGAGTCTTGCGGCGACGCATCTACCCTTCTCTGAAGTTCTTCTGCCACTTTGTCAATGTCCGAGGACATATTGAGTTCTTCAACTTCTTGCAAACGTCTGTGTTAAGTGTAATTAAACTTATTATGGCGTGTCCGAGAGAGGAATGGCCCCCGTTGATGTGTTGTAATGATAATGGCGTACGGTATGGCTAGCTCAGTACTAGTACTAGTAGTAGTACTAGTAGTAGTAGTAGTAGTACTAGTAGCCTTTGTGTTACACACACAGTAACACTAACACAGTACACATACCATGCATTACTATCTCTCGACCGTGTTCTATAATTGCAGGGTACCAGAGAGTTAATTAATAATATAATAATAATGACAATGAATCAAAAAATAAATTCCTTAAAAAATATTCTTAAATTAAATAAAATTAGTTTTCACGTTGATATTACATATATCACTTATGCAACTAGATCAAACGTTTAGCTTTAATTTTAATTTTAATTATCCAATATCAAATTAGAGAAATTCCACCTGCTTTAAACAATAAAAATGGCTGCGCCCTTACGGCAGTTTATGATCATTTTTGCTCATGAACATTTCGATTTTCGTCTATCTGTACGTTACTTTTCTACTTCTTAGTTTCAAATTAATGAAACTTTCTCATTAAGAAAATATAACTTCCGGTTACATTGTATTTGTTCTTACCTTCTTTGTCCTTGATGCTACGGAATTGCAGTTGCATGATTTCACGAAGAGAAGTACTGTGTTACATGTGTTGTGTGTCTGTAATAGAGTGTAATAATACTGTACTGTAGCCTTTTGTTAGTAATAATATTAATAGTTAATACTAATAGTAGTACTACTACTACTATTACTACTAGATATTTCCTCTTTAGAACTTAATTTAATTATGTTTAGTTTCGTATATTAAGGGGTTAGGAAGGCTCATTTAGAAACCCCTGCCCAGGTTGTGATCACCGGCTTTAACAAGCCTTCTCTTTTCGACCAGTGTCCAGAAGTTACAAGGCAGGCCATGTACCCATCTATTCCATCCTGCTCCCGGGACCGCCATTTAACGTCCCCATCCGACGGACGTGAGTGTACCTCGATCTTTGACCACTTTC